>VUQS01010375.1:7216-51165 GCA_015108495.1 Heterochromis multidens
TGTGTGCTGGGGGGGGGGGCTTACGTGCTTAGATTTGGACAAAGTCTGCTTTTCATGCCTACAAAGGCAATGGTGACAAAGCCTGCACTGAAACTTTAGTCTTGGAGGTATTGCAACATCAGGAACAACAAAAAAAAAAAAGCTGCAGGTCAAAGTCATGGTCAAACTATTATGGCAGCCCTCTGGAAAGATGGAAAAAGACAGGAATGAAGGCCATCATTTTTTGCTTTTAAACCAAGAGGCTAAGGAAAGACAAGCAGGGACACTGTCTTTCCAAAAACAAACACCTGAGATCTTTTTCATGTTGTAATAGGCCTGCATGTATTTACTGGATGGACAGGGGATGTCCACGTGTGTGCAAGATATAATCCACTCTGGGATGCTGTCATTAATCGACAGCAGTTGATGTTCAAGGTGTGCAGGTGGGAAAGTCCCACAGTATCACTCTGTAGACAGGAGAGAGTTGGCAGCAGGGTTGACTATCCATATCAAGACATCCCCACTGGCTCACCATCACACATACACACACAAACATGCTCAGTTCACAGACTGATCTTTCATGCTTCAACACAGATCTGCTCCCAACCGTGGAGGAAACTGTGTACAGATAAGAGATAGTGGCTTCTTAGAAAGGGGACAAACTGCAATATAGTTTTCTTCTGATGATAATACGCAAATAAAGACACTTAATATTTTGAACATAAAGACACATTGGGCGGGAAAAAAAAGAGAGGCTACAATTTCTGAAAGATGTCCTGGCCACCTTGACTTCCATTCTTTAATAGGACATGACAACAAGGCTACAATTCTCAAATTGTGAGCAGGGGTTTCTTAATCCTTATCACGCTGACCTCTTATTTTAATACAGCTGCTAAAGTTGCAGGGCCTGGACTAAAGGTCAGAGTTTATTTGGTTCCAACCATGTCATTGCGTGGCCTCTACATTCAGAGCATTCAGGAGGGAGGCTTTGAAGTTTTATGCATCCATCAGGTCTATGATTTGTCTCCCGGCATAATGGCATCCATAAAGAAAGACAACATTGATCTCGTAAGCAGGTTTATATGTTTAAACACTGAGAGGCAAAGTCAACCAGTAAAGCACACCTTTTTTTTCACCCCCCCAAATTCAATTAAAAGTAAAAAGTCGATTAAAAGGTGAACACGTAGCGTGGGATGAACGAAACACCTTAATCTCTATTCCTATAAGCTCACAAACACAGCATTTCAATCAGAATTTGAGCAATTTATTATTCATATTGTCACTTTGTTGACTTCAGATTGTGTTTAGAAGACATCTAACAGTTTGGTTATAATCGCCATATCAAAAAAAGTAATTCACAGTCATCACATTATGATAAAATGCATACCAGATGTGGGAATCTTTTCAAAAGTTTGCTATTATTTTTCATAGTTTTGGTCATTATTACTAGCTGAATAAAGGACAATTCAGTTCAGTGTCTCAGTTTTATATAGTACAGTTTCTAGTGGGTTTTCTTTTCTATATTCTCATTGTGATTCTAACTGTAAAAATATATTTTCAAATAAATAAATATATAACATAAATATATGTATCTAAAATGAATAAATAAGCTTTTACACTTTGCTTTTTTTTTGTTTTGTTTTTTCAAACAGGTCTAAACACAGGTAAGATAAAAACTGTATTCCTTCAAAGTCCTTCTGAACAAGCTACGGCTCTCTGACTGACACAGTAATACCATCTTGTAATAGTACAGATTCCCACAGACTCCACACCAGCTGGCATCTCTGTCCAACAGAGGAGATAATCCACGACCATTCAGCTCTGCTTCCTATTTGTCTCCTAATCCACGCAGGTACTTTTGTGGAAACAAATGACCCCCTCATGCAGAGTGTGCAGACATTCTAGCCTGTCTTCCTGGCTGCTGAGAGATGATGGCCCGTGCATTCCTACAAGAGGCCCCCGGTGCCTTTATCCCTGCTGGTCAGGCTGCTGTCCGCCAGCCTGCGACCGGCCACATCCCTGCCTGCGTCCCTTCTTCTTTCTTTCTGCTCCCTGACTGCCTGCCAGGGCTTTAAGCAGCTATTCCTGATCTGGACCAGGCCTCCAGCTCTCAGCTGTGTCCCAGGATATCCCTGTACAGCTCTGGCACGCGCTCGGGGTCCACAGGCCTGGGCAAGAAGTGTGTAAATTTCTGGTGCCGCCTGGATTTAGTCCCATCCCTCGGTGTCCCATCTTTATTTAATGCCACAAAGTAACGTGTCCCTTTGTCTCCGTGCTTGTAGAGGTTGGACGAGTATGTGTTGTACCAGTTCTCCTCAAACTGCTCCCTGAAGACACATTCAGCCGTGAGCTTCTTCTGCAAAATGATGTGGGAAAAAAAAGAAAAACACACATCCCAGTTATTCATGAGGATTCTTTTCTGAGGAATGAAAACGTCAGAGGGAAAAAAACAAAGATTTGAGCAACACGAATAAGTGAAATGGTACTTACAGAGCCATACAGCTCTCCTTTGTCATTCATCCCCAGATAGAGTCCACTGTCCACCCCTCTAATGCTTATCAATCCAACAGCCAGACTTATGAATTCCAAAATACCTGTAGGAGAATAACACAGTTGTTCTGTAAAGCCTGGCAGAGATGAAAGAATATGATCAAAGAAACTCTGTCAGCAGCTCATTACCACAATTAATACTTGTAAATAATCAGTATTAGATCAAAATGTTTCTGTTCTTATCATGCTATTGTTGTATCTTTTCTTTCTTCTTTTCCTCTTCCTCCTATTTGTTTTATCATAACTATATTTTTGCAAGTGAAATATATTTAAAATAATGATCTTAGTATTTACCAAAACGGCTGTGGTCCTTTCTCGTGCCTTGTACTGTGCCATCCGGAAGTATTTCCAGATGAAATCCAGTTCTGCAGTATAACTGCCTCCTCCTGAGAATCCCTTTGAGGTGCGTTAAATCCGAGAATCTGTCCCCAGGTATGAGGTGCTCCCCCAGCAGCGTCGGGCTCTCCCCGACAGGCGTGAGGAAGAAATGAGACCCGACGTGTGCGACACCGTCGATGCCGTGCAAGACGCCTCCAACTTCCCCCAGAGTAGCAGCACCAGCAGCAGCAGCCATCGCGTCCGTGCTCAGCGGGTAAAGTTCAGTGAGGAGGTCCGGAGGGAGCGCTCTTGCGTAGTAGGCTACCTGGCTGCCACTTACAGCATGTTTACGTCCCTTCTCTTGTGTTACTTAGCACATGTCCCCGTGTGGCAAAGACAAGCTCGGATTCGTCTCCCCTGACATGAAACACTCACCAAATCTCAGCTACTGGCTGCACCGATTTCTCCGGTTTTTCAAAGGTGCGTCTTCTTCATCAGTTGGAGGTGGGCTGCAGTTGCTGCTCAGACAGCCCGCATGTTGCATACCTGTTCACAGTAGATGCTGATGCCTCTGTTGTGCCACGGCGGAGTTTTCAGTAGTAAGGGGCTCAGTAAACGCTGCAGTGCAGGTAAAAGGAGCTCATGGAGGTTTTGTGCTCAGTGGCAGGGGTGGTGAGGCAGGTGCAAAACCACAGGACTCGTAGTGGGCGGGGCTGTCAGTTTAGACGTGCCCTTACAGGGCCTTTTTTTCCTTCTCTCAAAACGAGAGAAATAGAGAGAGAGAGTTGTTGGTGGGCTGGTGGCTTAAACTAGGCACTTCCATCACTTAAAATAAATCAAATATTGCAAACATGAAATATATACCACTTTAGACCAGCTTTTACACGAGCTATAACTCTACTTCTAGTTTTTTCCCCCAGTAGTTCTTTCACTCCTACAAATTTGACGCTCTTTAATCCATGAGCGACTTGAAATACCCACGGCATTTCTCGCGAGCTCGGGAGCAGCAGACGGCTCGAGCTGCTCTGCTCTGCCCTGCTCTGTGTGTGTGTGTGTGTGTGTGTGCGTGCTATCGGTTACGACACCATAGTGTAAACAGCCATGGCTGCACTGCGCAGGCTTATCCTTTCATTCAGCTCTAAAACAGGGACATTCACGGCGCGGAAACAGCAAACATCCTCAAACGCAACAAAAGCGCCGAAACTTATCGCAGCGGGAGCGTGCGTCACGGCCGGCGGTGCCGCTTATTATTATTACTACTGCTGCTCGCACGTCGGTAGGCGCCCCGGACTGAAGAGCCACGTCGAGGCTCGGCTCATACATCTGGCGCTGCCACCAGTTTCCGCCACCGATAAGGTACGATAAAGTAAGCAGCGGCTGCTGTATGGTGACAACATTCAGCTCAGTACAGTACACACGTAAACAAACAAACAAACAAACAAACAAAAACTACTCCAGTTTATCTTCTATGAACAGCAGCAACCTGAACCCCAGCATGTGATCACTAAGACAGCCTCGTGCACGTGAAGTGACAGTTATAATTATGTGTTGTTACCATAAGGAGCTATCCGCGACCTTTGGTGCTGAAATGGCAAAAGTGGTCAAAGGCGTCTTAGATCACGTGACCTAATGGCCACCATGACTGAAGGTTTTGCTTGTTTGACTGCATATGGGCCATGACTGAAGATTAATACTGATGCATAATAAATTTAATGTTGTGTATGCACTACTGTGTACATTTAGTGGTGGACGAACACCGGACTGCACATGTAACCGAATACTGTGCTGCACATTTGTTTGCTTAAATCAGGATTTGTTCCAAATTGATGGTAATTTTTAGGACTTTTCACTAATTGACTTAACATTTTACCATTTTGGAGGTGCTCATTGAATGACTTGCAGTAGTCTAAAAATAAGATGCGGAGCAGCTGGTAATTTTACATTATTTACTTTTTTTTGGATTTAAAACATTTCTTTTACTCGTTTCTACTTCCACTATCTATAAATCATTCCTAACTATACACTCACAGGCCTCTTTATCAGATACACCTTCCCAGTACCAGATTGGACCCCCTTTTGCCTTCACAACTGCTTTAATTCTTTGTGGCACAGATTCATCAAGGTGCTGGAAACATTCCTCAGAGATTTTGGTCCATATTGACGTGACAGCATCACACAGTTGCAATGATGTTCCTCCACATCTCAAAGGTGCTCTGTTGGACTGATATCTGGTGACTGTGGAGGTCATTTGAGTACAGTGAACTCACTGTCATGTCATCAAGAAACCATTTTGAGATGATTTGAGCTTTGTGACATGATGCGTTATCCTGCTGGAAGCAGCCATCAGAAGATCCCAAAGGGATTGACATGGTCAGCAACAATACTCAGGTAGGCTGTGGTGTTTAAATGATGCTCAGTTGGTACTAAGTACAAAGTGAGCCAAGAAAATATCCCCACACCATTACACCACCAGCACCAGCCTGAACTGTTGATATGAGGCAGGATGGATTCATGTCTAAGCAGAAACAGAGACTCATCAGACAAGCAGCATTTTCCCAACCTTCTATTGTCCAATTTTGGTGAGCCCATGCGAATTGTAGCCTCAATTCTTCTGCTGCTGTAGCCCATCTTCTTCAAAGTTGGACCTGTTGTGCATTCAGAGATGCTCTTCTGCATACCTACTGGTTATTTGAGTTACTGTTGCCTTCCTATCAGCTCGAACAATCTGGCCGTTCTCCTCTGACCTCCGGCATCAGCAAGGCATTTTTGCCCAGAGACCTGCCACTCACTTAATGTTTTCTCTTTTTCAGACCATTCTCTATAAACCCTAGAGATGGCTGTGTGGGAAAATCCCATCTGGCACCAACAACCATGTCATGTTCAAAGTCACTTACTAAATCACCTTTCTTCTCCATTCTGATGCTCAGTTTGGACTTCAGCAGGTTGTCTTGACTGTTTCTATACACCTAAATGCATGGAGTTGCTGCCATGTGATTGGCTAATTGGATAGTTGCGTTAAAAGGTACTTGAACAGGTGTACCTAATAAAGTGGCCAATGAGTGTATGTGTTCAGTGATCATCTTACAAGTAGGGCAAATGATGACTACTTTTATGTTGATTAATTTTTTTGGTTAGTAGGACTGGATGTTACAATCCCTGTAGATCAGCACTGTATTAGACTGAATATAAGTTTAGTTCATTAACTGAATACAGTTTAAAGTAACTGAGTATTGTGTTTAATCTACTCACATCACAGTAGATTCTAAAAGATTCTTCAGGTGCTTTTTGATCAAATATATTGAATTTACAAACATATAAGGTGATTAAATAATACGATTAAAAGAGCAGGAAGTCCCAGCAGCTGAATGTTGAAACAACTCATAAATTAATAAACTGATTAACAGGAAATTATTCGACTACTATTTTGATAAAAAGACTTGTAATTCAAGTAATTTGTTGAACAAAAGCCAAAGATTTCCCCCCAGGTTCTTTTTTAAATATAAGGTTTTCTTTGTAAATGAAAACTTTGACGATGTGGCTTTTTAGGCACAACTTTGCCTTCTTTCAAAATGCAAGGGCAATTCATGTCATCTGAATATGAATATGAAATCATAACAAAACATAAAGGAGTCATTTAAAAACACACTGGAAAGAACATTTAGGAGCATTTAGACAAAGAGAACAGTTGCAAGCAATAAACATTTTCCAGTATTTTTTAACATTAAAAAAAACGTTATAAAATTCCTAAGAAACAAGCAATTGTTGGCACTTCCGCTGATTATTAAGTGTTGCTAATTCAATTCTCTCCCTGACTGTACCTATTCTTTTCATCACTAATTATAAGCTTCTAATTATAAGCTTCACACACAGGTTTTTGCAGGTTTTTGATCTAACTGTTTAACCTGCGTACATTGTGCATGCTGCCCTATTACACAGCAGCGCTTCTTTAAAGTCTCTTTAGCTCAGACATGTGTTGACAATGCTAACAAGATTTTTACAGATCATTGGGGGATATAAACAAACTCATAAACCATGTGTGTGATGTGCTCACTTAGCTCCATGCAGAGAAAAGATTGCTTGTTTGATATCTGTGAGTAGGAGGGAAGTAAGCTCAACTGGTGTCCACATAAAGGGGGAATCCAGGGACACAGGAAACTGGACACCAGGGTTTGGCGGACAGGCTGATATTTGATGAGAGGTGGGGGTGGTTAGAGGGGGTTTAATGGTTAAGCAGAGGGGGGCACACATTCCCTGGGTGTTTGCTCTTTGCCCAGTGGACCTGGCAGTGTGCCACCTGACGGAGAGATCCACTCTGTCTTCACCAATCCGGCCTTCTGATCTGGCTGGGTTTGAGCAGTTGTAGGGACATTATCTGCCGCGCAGGGATGAAAAATAAGGCTGACATAACATGCACCCCATTACTGAATTAAAGCATGGGCCTCTTTGTTGTGCCATGTGAGCGAGGCTTTTCGTGACAGAAAAAGCTTCCATGGATTTCATAAGAAGCATCTTTCAGACAGTATAATCACTGATATGATTTGCAGTATTTCATGGTGTGTGTGTGTGTGTGTGTTTGCAGACAAGGACCTATGGTCTGGACGATGGAGATGCCTACATGTCCTCCTATGAAAACAGATTTCTCCTATTCAGTTCAGTGGAGTACGAGGGCCAGCTCTACATGACTCCGCTAAACTTCATCGAGTCGGTCACTCTGAACGAACCAAAGAGTGAGTCAGCTTCTAACAGTCAGCTCACAACACAGTACCAGATGTTTTTTAGAGGACTGAAGGAATGATTGTTGGTGTTCAGGTCAAACAGTCAGCCAATCAATTAATCTCTTACTACTTATTCTAGCTTATAAAATGTCAGGATTTGCTCGAAGATATCAGTGTGGCCTTTGGGACTATAAAGAGTGTGTTCTCTTCCTTTTTGTTATTTTATGATCAAACAATTAATAAATATGGCAAACAATTATTAAATCTTTGCCCTTTCTTGATCTAGTAGGAACTCTGGAGGCATTAGAACAAGAAACTGACAGAAAATCAGGAACCAGGAAGACACATGTTATTATTCCAACTGAAAATGAGGCAGATTGGAATAATAATGGATTAGATAGTGACAGAAAATGTGTGTGCTGTTCGACCTACAATTGTCAGACAATTTGATATTGCACAACTGAATAATTTAATATTATGAAAGGATTCTGTTAAAATCTTTGGAGCATGTGATTTACCTTCATTTACCTTAATGTATTTCTTTAGCACATACAGTAACGGCATTGAAACAAATGGTAAAATTAAGCTTTGTTTCTTTCCTTACAGCTCAGTTAATAAGCCACAATGTAAAATGGAGACTAACACCAAAGTTTATAATAAAAGAAGGGTTTTAGTTAAATTATTAGACATACTAGGTTAAAATCTAGGGGTAGGGTGCTGCTTTAACTCACTTGGTTGAGCAAGTAAACCATATGCCAAAAGGCTGGAGGGGCAAAGAGTAAGTGTCATCATTCTATGTAAGAAGTTTAGAATCAACTGCTTTTTTTCCCCTTTTTCTTTAATATGGTAACTTTAGTATATTTAATGAAGCTGTGAGAAAACTTTACCTTCATATTATGAAAACTGTCCAGGTTACAGGCCCTTGACGCACATGGAGGTTGATTGAAATTATTTTGCCAGCGTTTTTGAGTCCTCAGAACCTCTTGAGTACAGAAGATCCACATCCAGGAGAGCATAATGAGCAGCAAGAAATGGTGTATCCTCCCAAGCCAACCCTGACATGCTTCCATCCACACCTCATCAGGTGTTTAATTAAGCCTAAGCAACACCGAAAGACTCTACTGTCGCTACTGTGAGGCCACTTTACTTCGCTGTCGTCTCTTTATATCACAGTTTTGTGTGGCACCTTTATCAATCATCTTGTTGATAATTTCCATAACAGCTTATACTAATATAGCTTTTAGTGGCACTCATTGCCAACTGACTGCTAGCTGGAGCCTTGGGTTGGTGACCAACATTTAGCACTGCAAACTATGTTGTATTGTTGTTCCCAGGGGTTAAAATTGGAAAGTACCATTCCAGAAATCAGACTTTCCAGGAGTCAGGAACTGTGGCAAAGGAATCACATTTACTTTCTCTGGTTCAAACTATAGGCTGTGTGTAAAATATGGACGTCACTCACTGGTTTGTGGACTAGTGTTTTAAATAGTTACGTGGAATTCAGCATCTTGATTTTTTTTTCCTAAACAGACATGAAGACAGGGTAGAGCTAAGATTATCAGCTAATAGTGCTGGATGGTTAGGAACATTTATCTGTAATTTAAATACTTAAATATAAATAATAATAAATACTGGGATGTTAATTTTGGCCTGTGAAAAACAGGCTTTTGAGTTCAGTGGTGTCCAAAAAGCCATGAATGTTCCTGGTGAGCTAAAGATTTATCTGACGATGACTCATTTAAAGATGTTTCTACCGTCAGTGCACGAGGACGTGGCCTACCTTTTCCTTCATAAACACAGCAGATGCTACACTGCCTCCATGAGATTTGTTGTTCTGTCAGCTGCCATTTGCTTAATTACATGTCTGTCATGTTATCAGATAAATCTCTGCTCCGTCATCCTCCAATTGTTTTCAGTTACGCAATGATTTAATAGCAGTTTAAAAAAAAAAAGAAAAAAAAAAAAAGGTCCAAGTGATGTTTTCTGGAATATTCTTGTGGCTGAGGGCCTGTGAAGTATCATCGGACAATAAGTCACAGCTCTAAGTGCTTTCAGTCATAACACCTGCATAAAGATAGACATCTTTACCAGCAACCTTACTTTTATGGCTCATTTATGTGGTAACAAAGTCACAGGGACCCACAGAGACCAAACAACTTTGCACGGATACCATAAATGTAATGATAAGACAGTCTTCTGATTACTGTGATCGATTGTAACATTATGTGTGTGGCCTCTATCACTGGCATCTAATGAGGAAGGTAAACAAGACGCACAAAGGTAACGGCATGATATTTGTTATTATTCTGAAGCTGCTAGTTGTTAATTTACTGCAAAATATTAATCGTGATGTTTGATGTGGCTACTGTGGCTGTAGTAAAGCAGTGTTTTTCTGTTCAGTGCTGTCAGGTAAATTTATTCATATGTAATCCATAAGATTTGCAGGATTATTAACATTAGTGAAGTTAGTGGAGTAATTATAATTCCAGACAGAGGCTTTAAAATGTGTCAGTGGAGGGTTATTATCAATGTTATCGATGCAGTTTCCCAGCCAGGTGTTTTTACGACACGTTCTGCTTATCTTCTGCTTTATTGGCCACTGGAATGTGTTCATGGAAACACACAGCTTATGTTTCTGTCCATATAAACACTTGTTTTCACTTGTGCTTCCCAGTCCTGTACTCCTGACATGGAATTCATCCTATAACATGTAATCCACTAACTGTTGACCCTGTTTTGTTTAGGCAGGAGAGTATGCAAGTCCCTCACAAAAAAGGTGAGTTATCCTGTCATTTGAAGCCCTTGATGCTGCTTCACAGAGCCTCCTCATCTGTGTAAAACCCTCTCGAATTACTGTAACGCCAGCAAACACATCACACTGCAGGACTTAGAAATGAATGTGAGATTTGGAATTTGCTTCTGTTCTCGCAGGAATTAGACAAGATGCTGGCTGATACCCCACCTGTTTGGAAAGGATCATCTAATTTGTTTAGAAATCTCCGTGAACGAGGTAAAGGACCTGTGCTATGTGTTTCTGCTTTACACATAAATCCCTCAAATGTCCCTTTCTGAGCTTTTATTTTTTTGAGGCCCTCCCATGTCTTGTTCAAAGTGTGCTCTGTTGTCCATGCATCTAATCTGGAGCAGAAAGCGTGGGTTGTAATTGCTATCTTATCTTTCAATCAGTCTGGTAATGTGTCGTAGATTTATTCTTAGGCAGCCTTTGCAGGAAGGAATGGCTCATTGATGATACAGTGTACAGAGCAAGCCTGGTTTGTTTCTCTAGTAAAATGCTTCAACTGTGAAGTTATTGGAAGCTCCTAAATTACATAATTTGATGACAATTACAGGGTGACTGGAAGCATCCTTGAAAGAAAAGCGCTTAAAAAACATAAGTACATAAACTGTGGACTATTCATATTTAGATATACAGTACTGTGCAAGTCTTAACCCACTGGTTATTTCTTTGTATTTTGATTCCAAGGAGCCAAACTTTCTTGTATTTTTTAAAGTGGTCTTGAGCAACAGTTCTCTGGGCTTTCTGACGGTCTTTCTAAGGTTTGGATGTTGGTTGCTTTTTCACTTATTTTCAGTCCAGTCCTTGTACCTGACCATTTTCAAAGGAATGTTTTTTTTTGCTTGTTAAGCCACTTAACACTGACCTGTGGATCATTCAAGCATAAAAAACTAACTCAAGGGATGAACAGACAACTTAGCAAAGAACCAATTTTAACTTGTATCTTTAGGCACTTTGTTACTAGCAGCCTGTCACAAAAACATTTTTCCCATTTCTATGAAAAATGCCAACGATAACAGTTTCATAA
This sequence comes from Heterochromis multidens, assembly GCA_015108495.1. Classification (NCBI taxonomy): domain Eukaryota; kingdom Metazoa; phylum Chordata; class Actinopteri; order Cichliformes; family Cichlidae; genus Heterochromis; species Heterochromis multidens. Next base: position 18,603 of record VUQS01010375.1, read on the forward strand.
AACTGTATTTTTACACCTACAAGGTGAGTCCCAAGGAGCTATTAGCTGAAAGCTTGGAATATTTTGGCATGGTGTGTAGTGTGTCCATAAAAAATTAAGGAAACTGGACAAGTGGATGAGGCTAAAAAGGCCTAAAAAGGCCTAAAAACTATCTTCAGCAGATGAACAGTATCTGAAAATTATGTCCTTAAGAAATAACTAAAGAAAAAATTCCAGCAAAGACCTGACACAGGACCTGAGAGATGCATCTGGTCCTTCAGTTGATCCATCTGCTGTCCACTGAAGCCTCATCAGAAATGGTCTCATTGGAAGGGTGGCTGTGAAGAAGCCATTCTTAAGGAAGGGAAAGAGGGAGAAAAGCCTGAGGTATGCCACATTACACAAGAACTGGGCTGAGACTCAGTGGCAACAGGTCTTATGGAATGATGAATCCAAATTTGAAAATTTTGGTTCAACTCCTCTTCAATATGTACAGTGGAGGTTAGGAGAGAAGTACAACAGTGAGTATCTGCAGCCATCTGTAAAACACAGTGGAGGCTCTCTCATGGTTTGGGGCTGCATTTCATCCAGTGGTGTTGGAGGTCTTGTCAAAATTGATGGAATTATGAACACAGAAAAGTACCATCAGATTTTGAAACACCATGAAATTCAATTCAATTCAATTTTATATATATAGCGCCAAATCACAACAACAGTCGCCTCAAGGCGCTTTATATTGTAAGGTAAAGACCCTACAATAATACAGAGAAAAACCCAACAATTAGACGACCCTCTATGAGTAATCACTTGGTTACAGTGGGAAGGAAAAACTCCCTTTTAACAGGAAGAAACCTCCGGCAGAACCAGGCTAAGGGAGGGGCAGCCATCTGCTGCGGCCGGTTGGGGGTGAGGGGAGGGAGACAGGACGAAGGGCACACTGTGGATATTGCCAACACAGTAAAAGCATACCTGGATAGAAAAACACACAATTGAACACTATCAGTCATGGACCTCAACATTATTGAAGCAGTGTGGGATCATCTTGATTGAGAACGGAACAAACAAGAGCTTTGAATGTCCTTCAAGAAGCCTGGAGAACTATTCCTGAAGCCTACTTAAAGAAATGACAAGAAAGCTGCCTAAGAGAGTTCAGGCTGTGTTGAAGAATAAAGGTGGTCATACCAAATATTGACTTTCAAGTTCATTAGAAATGTACAAACTCTGATTTTGCCTTATATACTGCATGTATTTTTGCACGTTTCAGTGAATCGATGCACCTATTTCCCATTTTCCTAGCAAAATATAAAGAAATGAGGAGTAGCTCAAGACCTTTACACAGTACTGTATTTTAGACAGATTAAGTCACAAATCACAAGGAGAAAAGGCAAACGACAGATTTCCACTAAATTTTCTATTTTTACTTATAGCATGCACATTACACCATGGCAACCTTATTCACAAGGGCTCGCCACAGCAGGTAGCGTTGCATGTTTGGTTGGCAGATTTTTATGCTGGATGGCCTTCCCGTCGCTACTCCAGGACTGTCTCCTCCTGGGACTGAATTGGGGAGCCTTCACTTGTTAGACAAACGTGTAAACCACTACACTATGAGCCACTATGCACATTATACCATGCACAATTAAAAACATAAAACATGAATGAGCACATTAGATATTTAAGCAGAACTTTAACTTTTTTAACCTCAGTTCATAGTGATATCACATGAAGGCAAACTGAAGTTGTCAGTGTGACTGAAACTCCCATTTTAATGTTCCCACCTGGGCCTGCAAACTCCCAACTCAGTAGGTCAGACGAGGCAGTGGAGCATCAGATCTCACTGTTCTGCTCTCTCCTGTGTTGCTTTAGCTAAGTGCCAATGCTGGGATTTTGGGCTTTTAATCCTGCTGTTAAACGTAGCAGCTTTGTCAGTGAAAAAAGGACTGGATTGATCTGTGAACAAAGCGTTGCTTTAGAGAATGAGGGAGCTGTTTGAACCCAGCTGTGTCGAGACATGTCCCACTGGCCACCCCCCTGATCACCACGGACATGATGAAGCCTAAGAATGGCATTGGATTACATCTCCGGGACTGCCACTCCGTATGAAGTGTTTTTGTGGAATTCTTTGTATTGTCTAACAACATCTACTTGAGCTCAGAGGCTGAGTTTGAAGGGAGAAGGGGGGGTGGCTCCCTCCAGGAGTGAAGGTGTGTGGTATTGGTGAGACATAGCAGGAATCTTAAAAGTTTTTTTTCTCTTTTCAAGTTGTTTAAGCTTTAAAAGCTTTGAAGGTAGAGATCTGTTGTCATTATAGGGCCATGCACAGCTAATTATCTTTTCCTACCTTAGTTTGTGCATTTTACATCGTCCAATTGGCAACATAATTCCAGCTCCAAAAAGAAGCATAAGACAGTAATAATTACGTCTTTCTTGGCTAGTTGGTTTTTTTCCTTCGAGTGTTCCTCTTTCTGAAAATATCTCCCTGTAGCAAACCCCGTACCTGAATTCTTTTCCCATAACATCCAGAGCAGTCACCCAGAACTATCTGTGCTTGATTCTCTATCTTCCTGAGCAAACAAAAGCTTGGGAATGCTTTCAGAGGCAGAAGGGAGAAGCCTCCTGAGTTGGGTGAGATGTCTGCTGACACTTACTCTTCCCTTCTCCGTGTCACACAACAAAGCGAGCTGAAGGATGCGGCACAAAGCCTGAATCGGCCATTCTCAATCAGTGACAGATCACTCGAGAATGTATTACACCTTGTTACCCAAACATGATCAGAAAGCCATGGGCCTTAAATTTGTTTGGGTTTGTGTCCAGATAGGTCAGCTCAGTTGTAAAGCTTGTGTTTGTGTGAGGGGAACACCAAGCATGAAGTAAAAGGCACCTTTTAAGATGTTATCGTTGAGCACGAGGAGATTACCTGTGTCTGAAGGCGTGCTCTGTTTCTTTGGATGGATTGTTCATCTGGGCAGCATGACTTTGAACATTTGTAAACACCTTGAGCTAACTGGTTAATGTTATTTGATGCCATTTTGAGTGTGAAAAGGAACATTTAGGTTTTTGTTTCTTGGCTTGACTCTTTCTTTTTTTTTGTCTTTGTCCTAGGTGTCATCAGTTATACAGAGTACCTCTTCCTGCTCTGCATTTTAACAAGTCAGCATACTTTTGAACTGATTTACTCTGTTATCTTTAAAATGCATTTAACAATATAAAGGCAGCTATCCGATGTAATTCCATTTTGTTTGCTTCCAGAGCCCCATGCAGGCTTCAGGATTGCTTTCAACATGTTTGATGCAGATGGGAATGAAATGGTGGACAAAAGGGAGTTCTTGGTGGTATGGAAATCATCATGATTATCAGATATAATGACACGGATTTGACGGCTATGTTAAATAATATAGTATTTTCTCTCTTAGCTGGAAGAAATTTTCCGTAAGAAGAAGGACAGAAAAGACATTACTGAAGATGTGCAAAGACTGGACCAGCAAGTATGAGTTTAAATCTCTTCTTTTTTTTTTTAGCGGCTCTAGTGGTTCTTTCACCAGCCTGGATTCAGCAGAAAAGCTCTGAAAAGCATGCTGTACGCTACCTACACAGGCAACAATGCAGACAAACAAAGTTTGAAAGTTATCATATAAGAACTTTTGGAGGTCTGGATGTGGTTTATGGTATTTGATGCCTTTTGGAGCATGTATAATGCACTTATCAGACAAACAATGTGGCTTGCTGTGTGGTTAATTTAACAGCCTTTTCTAGTGTTTAATTTGCATGTTACATAGTACTAAGGACAAGTGTCTGTGCACACATTGCACACATTCTCAGAATCACATTGCACACAGTCTATAGATGCACCTTGCAAACCGAGCATTGCTTAGCACTCAAAAGTTTTATTTTAACTGGACATGACCATGGGCTGGAGAGTTATCAGCTAATGCTAGAGATACAACTGAATGCTAAACAAGGATAGCAAAGAACAGCACCCACCGGTTTGAGTGGTCAGTGACACTAGAAAAGTGCTAGAGACCCAAACCTTTTTTTGTCCCAGGCTAACATGTTTATTTCTGCTCTTAAGTTGGCCATTTTAACAGGGGGTTTACTATTAACCTAACATGACTGTTTGAGGAACTGCAGTTTTTATCCCTTCGTTATTCAGTTCAGTTTCTCGCTTTGTGCGCCAACTGGTCATTGTTGTGAACTGACGGAGCTGAGACAAAGCATTTTTTTTAATCTTAGCTGTTTTTAGCTATAACACTATAACTGTTTCGATTCAGTCTTGTTTCCAGCAAAGAAAAAAAAAATCCAACGAATGCTGCCTGCTCAGAGCAGAAGGTAGCAACTGATGAACATAGTGGAACCTTTGCAGCTAAAAAGCCACACATATCACTGAGGAGTTGGTGGAGGCCAAAAACAGAGCTGAAAGGAGAATGAATGGTCGACTTACGTTCAGAAACTTCCAGTGAAATGTTGTTAAGGTTGATCTGTTTGCTAACACACTTCTCATATGAACTTAATAAGTTGATGAGACAGCGTGTTTATAACCTGTTCTGTTTCCCGCATTAGCCAAAAAAAAAAAAAAATAAATGCAGATTTAAAGACATCAGTCTGAATCTCAAAATTGAAGTCAGAGCAGACTGTGTGGGTTTGTGCTTGCAACACTTGCAGTAATCCTAGAGAGAACACTGGCTGTACAGAGGTGAAGGTGGTCATACAGGGTAAAACATGCCTAAGGCTTTCATCTCTTTGGAGTTGTCTTACGCTGCATGCAGGTGGATGTAAACAGGGAGAGCTGAATAGAGCGATAAGAGCGACTCTTTGAGGTCTTATCGCACAAACACAACATGGAGGAGCTTATTCTGCTGGGACAAATGTTAGCATCTCTGGACAGCCTTGAATTAAAATGGTGCCCGTATAACTATCAAAAAGATCATTAGAATAGGTACTCTAGATTTGGATGGGTTGCATAAAGAAAAAGTTGAGGGGGCAGACTGTGCATTCATTTATAAGACAGTAATTAAGGACCAGATAAACGTCAGATAAACGTACTGTCTTGACTTTAAAAATCGTTATCTTCCTATTCTAAAATACTTAAGCTAGAACTCACCTGCCCTCTTTTTCTTTTTTGCATTTCAGAGCCTGCAGCTTTATGGACATCACAAATCCCAGGCGCGCAGTGTATGTAGCCTGTTGTTCTTGCATCTGAAGGAAAATGAGCAGTTCTGCTTGTTGCACGTTTTCTGGAATGTGGTCTTCCTAACCTGAGTTATCATAGGAAATATACATGTATCTGAGGGGCTGACACTACCCGTATTTGTCTGAGATAACCTCACTTCACATTCAGTGAAACTCGAAATACCTAACTTTGTACTTCAGCATTATCTCACGTTTGTGTGTGTGGTAAAGCAGGAGGGGTGCAGCTCAGATGATTTATGTACTCGCCTTTTGTCAGTGTTGGGCAAGAGATTTCACTTCAAAAAGCTCTTACCTGAAGACTGACAATGCTTTTGCCCAGACCCACATGTTTTATTTTTACAGTTTCTTGAGGAGTGGTATTTAGGCTCAGGTTACCTTTTGAGATGGGTTTGACCATGAAGATGCCAGTCAGAGAGGAGCAGCAGAAGCACTGTGAAAGCCACTCAACAAACACGTAGGAGAGCCTACAGCTAACAGAGAGCGTTGTTTGAAGACTTTACCTGTAGGTGTGTCTTTTTTTTTGTTTTGATTCCCTCTGCTTTACTGTAGGTCTTTCCAGCAGAAAGTTCAAAAGTCAGATCTTTTCAATAAGACATAACAGGCATGTCTTGAGTGCTGTGGTTGGGCTTTCCCCAGCACATTCTAATTACAAGTGTTTCGGGGTCTTTTCATGGGACGAGATGGGAACAGCGGTGCGCATTAAAGAGTTGTTCCGTAATTAGCTGCAGGATCATGCTGTAAATCTCCCTCTCTGCTAAGGAGCATTGAGGCGTAGAAGAAGAGCTGTTTTATCAGCTGTCTTGCCTTCTCCCTCAGGCCTGAGAGATGAAAAAAAAAAATGAATAAGATAAATAAATATTATGAAATGAAGCAAGCCACACTTAAGAACACGTGTCAGCAGCAGCTGGCTGTTTCTGGTTGGTTTTTGATATAGTTTTGTTTTTGAGGGAGGTGATGTCGAGACTTGAGAGGCCTTGAGGCTGAAGAAATGATAGGTTGAAATAATAAACAATGAGAATGAGAGGGACGAACATTTCTTGGTTCATAAGTGGGAGTTAAATTTGTTTTTCTTCACTAAACGGAAGACTGATTTCCTGTGATCTTTTTTTTATTGCACATAACACAAGTTAGACAAAAATGTTTTCTGGACTTGTGTTTCGGTGAAGCTGTAGCAGCTCCATGGCAGCTGGGGGAGTTAAGGAAGTAGTGTAAACTGTAATAATGGTAATTATTGGTTAATCTAAGATAAGCAGCCTGATCTCGTTGAGAAAAATACAACAGAGTGGCTTCCAGTAAGCATCAAGTAGTAAATGTGACATAAAGTGTCAAACAGCCATCACAACAGTTCTGGAGATGGAAGGTGTTTGATAACCTGCATTTACTTTGCAGTGTAGCATCAAACGATGACATATTGGTCGGATTCAGTTACATAGCTGACCCGGCATGAATCCTCCTCCAGGTCTTACACCTTGCATGCTTTGGACATGTGTTAGCCATGTTGGGTCAACGTCCCTGCCAAGAGGCTGCATGCATCGCTGCAGCGCAGGCTCATGTCAGGGCCGATCAGCCTCTTGGATACACAGGTGTCAGCCCCGCGCTGTTTCTGCATGTGTCTGTTCCCCGTGTCTCTGTGGGCACACGGCTCACCTGTCTGTCTTTCTGTCTTTTTGTGTAGGCCTGCCTAATTCCCCATCTCACTCTGTTTCTGTTCCGTGTGTCTCGGTTCTCCCGCCTGTAACACTTTGTACTGTCTGAGTCTGTTTATCCATCTTCCTTTCCCCACTCTTGGTGACACAAACCAGATGTGTTTTGTCTTCTAACAGCTGTGCTTCAACTGCTACCACAGGTTCTAAAAAAAGACGGTCAGCATGTGGCTGCCCGAGGCATGTGGGATGTTCTCAGACGTGGCACAAGTCAAGTTCTGTTTTCTGATCTCACCGAGGTAGCCAGGCACTTTTTAAGATGCTTCTTCGTTAGATAATCATAAGAACGATACTATGCATCATCTCAGTTTCCTTATACTTCTGTTAGATCCTGCCAATAATTTGTTAGTGAGCACAGCAGAACGAGTTCTTGATTTATGCGTCTGTCTGATCAGTGGGTGTGAATTTTTGAGATGCAGCATCGACAAGAAGAAGCGTAGCATGTCTAATGGTTCTGTTGCATGGCACGTGTTTGTATCGTGCAGAAATGAGACATGCCAGCCCACTGTTCAGTTTCACTGACAGTAAAAAAAAATATTCATTAATTCTGAGTCATTACTCAGTAGCTGAATCTGGATATGGGTATGAAATAACATTCAACAGCTGATCCTGACAGCTGGATGTGAGGTTTTGTTCAAACTTAGACAAAGTTTGTTTTAATAGTTGCAGTAAACAGTGGCTGTTTATTGCGTTGTGTGTGGTTTTATAGTCTGTAGTGAATAGTTAAATCTATGTGATCATGCAGTGAACTTTTGTTCCTTCTCATAGAATGTGGATGAAAAAGCAGAGACCACGCTGTTGGTGCATTTCTTTGGGAAAAAAGGCAAAGCTGAGTTGAAGTTTGAAGATTTTTACAAGTGAGTTAAGAAACCTTTTGCCTACTCTGTGATTAATGATGTCCCTGAAAAAAATCATTATCTGGAGCTATTATATGGCCATTAATCATTTTCATACCGTACCCCACAAACCCACCAACGGTTAGTGGTTTTGTTATTGACTATGTTAAGTATTCCTTTGTACCAAGCTTCTGGTGATGGCGTTTCCTGTCAGCAGCTGCTGTCTGTCTCACTCCTTCAGGTTCATGGACAACCTGCAGACGGAGGTGCTTGAGATAGAGTTCCTCTCCTACTCCAAAGGCATGCCCACCATCAATGAGGAAGACTTTGCTCAGATCCTCCTTCGCTACACCAACGTCGAGGATGTTAGTGGGTATTTGGAGAATATGCGTCACAGTATATCAGATGAAAAGGTACGCTTTTACCTTCAGTTTCCCTTTGTTGTCAACAGTACCTCTGCCAGGTCCCAAATCTCAAAGTGCAAGGGCTAAACTAACAGTATAATGTAATCCAATACAATGTATAAAACTAGAGCCTCACAAAGTGCCTTCATACTTCTTAACACTGAAAGGAGTGCACATCTGTGTTTTAGTTGTAAACTGTATATAAAAGATGGATGAAAACTCTGTGATGTCAGCACATTTTAGAGTACAGTTTTGAAGTTTTAAGTTTGGCACCTTTTTTTTTCTTTTTCTTTTGACTACACGCTTTCTGTATTTAGCTGCTGAAAATATTTTCCTTTCTGTGCAAATGTAAGAGAAGAGGATTGTATAGTGGCCCTGAGAGGTCAAATGAACTGCAACTTAAGAAAACACCAGCAAATAGAAAAACGCTGCAAAACACAAAAGAAGCTGAATAAAATACAACGGAAATTAAAAAAAATGCCACAAAAGCTAAAAAAAAAATCATGAAACAAAACGGAAGTGTTTTTGGGAGGACAATAACGAGACGGAACAGCTAACATTAAACGGCTAACAGCAAAGCATGTATCTACAGTATTATATGAATTACCTGCATCTTTTTCTCCCTCACAACACTGATGATTCTTCCGCTTCTTTTAAACGTGTCTCAGTGCAATCCTTCGCATGTTTTGGTTTCTGTCACTTCCGCAGCTGTTCCGTCACATTATTGTCTCAACAGAAACACTTCCGTTGTGTTTTGTGAGCCCTCTTGTTTAATTCCCAAAATGAAACTGAAGAAGTCTGTGCTTCAAAATAAGACACAAAGCTTCAAAATTACTAATTTTAAACCCTAATAAAAACAACAAAAAATGTCATAACAGTATAAACACAAAGTTTCGACCCTCACATGGCAATGTGTGGCTTTAATCCTTAAATAGTCTGTGAAGATATTGGTTTACATGAACATGGAAGCATTTTACCCATCTCTTCCTTTTAATACCGCTCTGTGAATTAGCTGTTGAGTGAAACAACCTCATTTCAGCTTTAATTTGTTTTTCCTCTTGGCACGCTGACCCGCATGAGAAGGTGCCAGCAGCTCCTCAGCCAGCTGGAGTAGCCTGTTGCTAGATCTCCATTGATAATCAAGTGGGTCTCGTCATTACGCTAAGAGATATTTTATGGCTCTCACATTGTTAAAACAGCAAAGCGTCACAGATTAGTCATTACTCCATTTGTTCGGCTGTGTGTGTTGTCTGTTTGGCTGGGCCCCTGGCGAGAGAAGCAGCTAGTAGCCTCAGGATGGTTGAGTTGACATCAATAGGCTTGGTGTTATAGTCATCAGCCAAGCCTGAGATGTTTGGGGATTCATCACTTTTGTTTTTGTTTATTCAAGTATCAGGTTAATCTGCTTTAGAAAAGTCTGCAAACGGCCTGACCTCTTCCCCAAAAGCGACGATCCTCCCCCCCACCCGCTGCTGACAGCTCAGCGTGTCCATACCGCACAGGGAAAATCCAGCAATGTATACTTTGCCTGTTTGGGTGTGTTATCTATCTGATGACTCCAAGGTCCCACACACACTAAAGGATTCCCCACAAGATGAAAGGAAGCAGATTATGCATTGTGTGAATTTTAGCACACAATGCTGGAGTGTTGACACATGCATCTTGTTTGCTTTATGTGTCTCTGAGATATCGTATCCATGAATAAAAGCTTTGCTTTTTTTTGGTCATTATTCCTTTGCAGGGAATCACTTTTGAGGAGTTTCGGTCCTTCTTCCAATTTCTTAACAACCTGGAGGATTTTAGCATCGCCATGCAAATGTACAACTTTGCAAACCGCTCAGTTGGGCAAGGTAATGTATCAGTGTGGAGTCACATATATAAGTTGCACAACAACTCTGAGCAGTTTTGTTTTAAAAGGATTTCTTGTATTTTTTTCTTCCCGTGACTTCTTGGTTTCTGTCTCTGACTCATGGGGGACAACATGACACATAACTTCTGCACAAATGACTAACCATTTTGTAGTTTACCTGTTCAATTATACCTACATTTGTTGCTTTGAGGAAAACATAATCCCAGCTCTAATGTACAGTTTCTTTATGTTTGTGAAAATATTTGCTTGAAAAAACAAAAGACTACAGACAAATAAGTACAGAGTTTAAACACTCACTGTTAGATACCTGAGGAGCCTCTTCTTAACATAATTACTATTAAAAGATTCTAAAAGATTGGTGGTATCATCCACATGTCTTCTGCAGAAGCTGCAGTACAGCTATAGCCAAAAATGTATGTCCACACCTGAACATTGAATCTACATGTGAGTGTATTAACATCTTAAAGCAGCAGGAGGATACCTGCCTGCAGGGATTTGCTCCCATACAGCTATAAGAGTATTTAGTGAGGTTGGGCAGAGATGATGGGCGATAACCCCTGACTCGCAGCTGTTGTTCCCATTGAACTCGAAGAGGATGGGGTTGAGGCCAATCAAGTTCTTTGACTTCAAATACAAAAAAAAAAAAGTCCAGTCAAAGTTTCAGCATACTACTTTCTAAGATATGATTACATGCTGTATCTAGTTTATTGGAACTCGAGTCTAGTTTCACATCAGAAGTACTGTTTGGACACTAGGAGTGTCTAAATCCATTTGATGAAAAAAACTGTATTTATTTGCTGTACAATGTGAAGTAAAATCTGATTTCATCATAAGGGTTATTTTTTTCAACTATTGCAAAGCTCCTCCAGTCTGAGTTGTGCTCTTTATGAGTAAACTAACCTCGTTGACCTTAATTTAAAAGTTTCAAGAGCTTTAATATTTATAATAAGGTTCCTTTTATACTGATCAACCACAGCATTAAAATCACCAGCCTAAGTGGTGATTGTGCCACCAAAACAGCTGAGAGCTGCTGAAGGCATGAATATGGACTTCTGAGGTGTGTCCTGGAAATGGATGCTTTGGGTCCTGTGGGTTGCAGGGTGGGGCCTTTGTAGATCACAGATGCTTAGTTGGATTGAGATGTGGGGAACCTTGGAGTGTGGTGGGACGCATCGCCACACTAGGGGAGGCTTCTGCTACCAGGGAGTGCTGTTGCAGTCAGGTCTGCAACAATGTTTAGGTGGGTGGTTGGTGTCAAAGTAAGATCCACATGAATGCCAGGATTCAAAGCTACCCAGCAAAGATGACCAGTGTTTGTTTTTTTTTACTTCACCTGTCATTGGTTTTAATGTTGTTGGTCATTATTGTAAGCAAAAAACATGTCATTCAATCAGGAATAACATTGCTCCCCTTGTTTACTTCCTGTACCTACCCATTTGTTTTTGTTTTTGTTTCTGCACCACTTCTGCACTTTTTTTGGTTTGCTTTTTCAGCAGGGTAATTTTGTCGTGTACTTCAATTTCATATAAATCAAAATACTGTTGTTAATATTGGTAACAAATGTGTGATAATCTGCCTTCCTCAGAGGAATTTACCCGGGCGGTCTACGTGGCCACTGGCATTAAGCTGACCCCCCACTTGGTCAACACTGTCTTCAGGATCTTCGACGAGGACCATGACAATAAACTCAGCCACAAGGAGTTTGTTGGCGTCATGAAGGACCGACTGTACCGCGGTGCCAGGGTGAGACAGCGACTTTTATACATTATTCATCTGTTCTCAGTTTTTTATAAGTCTGTCTATCAGCTGCTTTTTTGATATGTAATCTGTCAGTGTAGATGGGCTCAAAGATTGGCACATGGATGAGATTCAAACAGGCAAATATACATGTTTACATTTAAAGCAGTACTTTTATAGAATTTGCCCTACTTAATCAGCTTTCAGCAACAAAAACGTCATGCATTCTGCTTAATTATGGCTTTAAGTAAGGACTAATTATGTGCCATTTTTCTTTAGGTTGCAGTATACTTAAATACTTCCACATAATCATATTTAAATTACACTCCTGCTGCATTTTGTCACTGAAACACAACTCACTGCTGAGTTAGAGATTTCAGATTTATACGGCGTTATACTGCCATCTAGTGGCTTCTCTTCAAATTAAATTGATTTTCTTTGTTTTTTATCCTCGCACATATTCACAGGGCGTCCGAGTGGAGGAAAAGTTTGTCTCTTTCAAGTCCTGCATGAAGAAGGAGCTTTCAGGCAAATAGGTAAAAGTCTTTTTTCATGCTGTCAGCTTCCTCGATGAATGTGACGAGAATAAAAAGAATAGAAACTGCAAGAGTGGTTCTTAGTTTCTTAGTCACACTACAGCAGCACACAGTCTTTTGAGATGTGTTTGAAGCCCACACTGTCCTTGCCTGAAGCATTAAGTTACACTGTAATATTAACGCCTGAACAACTGCTACCAGATACCAGCTTAGGCCTGCATACATGAGCAGTGAGCAGTGCAGTTTAAAGCTGTATACATGTTTCAAAGGAACCTCGCAGGAGAGGGCATCATAATCTGATATCTGATTTTAAAAAAAGTCTGAATAAAGACTTGATCTGTGTTTTTCAAACTTCAAAAATATGAGATTTGTGAGGGAAAAAAGCCTCATTCTTGCAACACGTTGATCAGGATGAAAATGCAGTGAAGAGTTGTTATTTGACCCTGGTATAGGATTTATATACATATTTTTGGCATGAATGTAACCTCAGCAGTGAAAGCATTTTGGTTACTGAAATGACTCTTATATTTGTATGGTAAAGATGAGCCCTCAGCCAGCAGCAGGTTAGCTGAACATAAACACTGTAAGCAGGAGGAAACAGCTGGATTGTATTTCAATTCAGTTCAATTTTATTTATATAGCGCCAAATCGCAACAACAGTCACCCATATTGTAAGGTAATGACCCTACAATAATACGATGGATCTGTTCACAGGCAATAAAACTCACCCACCTGAACCTCTCCATGAATTAACTCATTACAAGCATATAGAGTTGTTGTCTTATTGTGGGTTATGTGGATCATGTGTGACTTATCATGTTTACACAGTGCAAGCTAAGTTAAAAGTTTATTTACATTAAATAAATGGGATCTCTACTCTCACTTACACCAATCAGGTATAACATTATGATCACTGACAGGTAAAGTGAATAACACTGATTATCTCTTCATCATGGCACCTGTTAGTGGGTGGGATATATCAGGGAGCAAGTGAACATTTTGTCCTCAAAGAGTTTGACAAGGACCAAACTGTGCATCTCCAAAACTGCAGCTCTTGTGAGGTGTTCCTGGTCTGCAGTGGTCAGTATCTATCAAAAGTGGTCCAAGGAAGGAACAGTGGTGAACCAGCAACAGGGTCATGGGTGGCCAAGGCTCATTGATGCACGTGGGGAGCAACGGCTGGCCCGTGTGGTCTGATCCAACAGACGAGCTGCTGTAGCTCAAATTGCTGAAAAATTTAATGCTGGTTCTGATAGAAAGGTGTCAGAATACACAGTGCATCACAGTTTGTTGTCTTTGGGGCTGCATAGCTGCAGACCAGTCAGGGTGCCCATGCTGACCCCTGACCACCACCGAAAGCGCCAACAATGGGCACGTGAGCATCAGAACTTGACCATGGAGCAATGGAAGAAGGTGGCCTGGTCTAATGAATCATGTTTTCTTTGACATCATGTGGATGGGTGGGTGTGTGTGTGTGTGTGTCACTTACCTGGGGAACACCTGGCACTAGGATCCAGTATGGGAAGAAGGCAAGCCGGTGGAGGCAGTGATGCTTTGGGCAATGATCTGCTGGGAAACCTTTGGTCCTGCCATCCATGTGGATGTTACTTTGACACGTACCACCTACCTAAGCATTGTTGCAGACCATGTACACCCTTTCATGGAAACAGTATTCCCTGATGGCTATGTCCTCTTTCTTGCGCCTTGCCACAAAGCAAAAATGCTTCAGGAATGGTTTGAGGAGCACAACAACAAGTTTGAGGTCTTGACTTGGCCTCCAAATTCCCCAGATCTCAATCCAGTCGAGCATCTGTGGGATGTGCTGGACAAACAATTCTGATCCATGGAGGCTCCACCTCGCAACTTACAGGACTTAAAGGATCTGTTGCTAACATCTTGGTGCAGGAACCACAGCACACCTTCAGGGGTCCAGTGGAGTCCATGCCTCGGTGGGTCAGGGCTGTTTTGGCAGTAAAAGGGGAACCAACACAATATTAGACAGGTGGTCATAATGTTATGCTTGATCAGTGTGAAAAAAGGAATTTGAGGGAATTTCTATCAAATGATGAGCAGGAAACTGTAGCAGCAGGATCAAATGTGTGCAAGACCAAATGAAATCACTCAGGTGCACATTCCCTGTAAAAACCAGTCGCTTCATTGGAAATGTTTGGATTGCCTAACCCTGATACATGTAGTAACAAGCTAGAAAGAGATCAGCAGGCTGACAGCTCACCAGCAGCACTGTGCAGACAGCCTGCCTTTTGGTCTTCAGTTTTTAATCTGCTGGCAAACATGAGCATTTATTTAGGGCTGTAGTTTTAACTAGTCAACTGTTTGGTCAATATGCTCTCATAGGGAGAAATAAGCTACATCATTAGCTTCTCAGGACTGATCCGTTAATTTTGGCAGTACCTGTAAAGAAGAAACACCATCCTCCTCCATGCTTGCCTAAATGAATTAATACATCATACATACTTTGTGACATCTGACGTACTGCCACTTCACCATCATGGACCAAAGATCTCAGAGCAGAACAAGGACCATCACCGATAGTTGCAGTCCAAAATGATGGCGATGGACTCAGCAATTTGACCAGTCTGCCTCTAAGGAAACACTAGAAGGGAAGGACTGGGTGACTCTGGCTCAGGAGGTACTGCTAACTAAGGTCATCTACTAACTAAGGTCGTCTACTAACTAAGGTTGGTGATTCAATTCCTGCCTCCTCCAATCCACATGTAGGAAGTGTCCCTAGGCAAGATACAGAACCTCAAATTGCTTTTGAAGGTGATTAACAGTCACAGAATAAAGCGATGTATGAAATCAAAATAAAAGCAAGGGGATTTTCCAGAAATAAACTGATTGCATGGTTGTTTTGGACAGTGTGGACAAGTAACGCATTACTGTAATCACATTACATTTTTCAGTAACGTGGTAATGTAATGAATTACTATACTAAAATTTAGCAATTACATTACAGTTAAAGTTATATTACTTGTGATACAAAGGTTCTTCAGTGTTATCTGTGGATAAAAAGGGGAAAAAAACATCAACAAATTAATTTTTCTTCCTCCAATTGCACTACAGTCAGCTGATTTCAGTTTGTGTGCAAGGAGGAGGAAAATGGCAGAGCGGTCTACAACTTTTGAGGAGCGAAGATATGGAGATTACTTTTATCTTTATTGCACAGAAGGACAAGAGCGAAATGGTGAAGTGCAAACTGCATCCAGGACAGAAACAACTGCATTATCCTGCTAACACAACTTCAGCTCTTTGGAGGCATCGGCACAGACAGCATGCTAACACAAACCTGGCAAAGAACCCAGAGTGATGTTGAAGCTGAGTGCATGCCGACCCCAGCCCAGCAGCCAGAGCCTGAACTTCCACAGGTAACAAAGGCAGTAATGAAGTGATGAAGCTTCATTTCTACCTGTTCATGTTTCTACAGTAGAATCACTGTGGCAATCGCTTTGAAGTCTGCAAGTACTTTAGGTCATGTTACGGGGTAACCGAGTAAAGAATTACTTCCTCTGGGAGTAATTAAGTAACGTAATGTAATGTGTAATACCTTACTTTTTTGAGTAACGATCCAAACACTGGTTTTGTAAGATGAAAACATAAAAATATATCCTAAAATATGCTTGGAGGGGTATGTTTAAAACGCTTGGGTGACCCTCATTTTCATGAAGTAAATTATATGTGTGGGGAAACACTGCAGGCTTATTTCAGTATGTTTGGTTGAATAATTATCACCAGCTTCAGGCTCTATCAGCAGCTCCAGCCGGACCAAGCTAAATGATAACGCTGCAGAATCTCGACACCTATGTCGGTGTGTAATTTTTTTTAAGCTGAAAAGGCTAGCAGGTAGAGTTCAAGATTTTCTTTAGCTAACTACAGCTTTACATTTAGTAATAGCTGAGATTTAGGACAGTAAATTTATTTGAAGGAACATCAGCACATCAGTGTGATACTGTTGTCCAGAAATGAAGTGAACATCAGCAGCCTTACAAGAGGGCAACATTTAGGTTTTGCAAAAGTACCCAGTAGGCTACATGCAGGCGCTACACTGCAACTGATTATTTTTACTTGCAGTATTAGTATTTCTACTTAAATAAAAGTACTTAATACTAAAATAACAGGTTCTAAATGATATGTTGGACACATTTTTTGACAAGAGTAGTTAAAAAGCACCTTTACCAACATTACAGAGTGTGTTTGTGTGTGTGTGTGTTTTCAAATGAGCTGCCATCACAAGTCTTCTTACTCTTTCTCCCTGCAAGTTTCTGTAGATATTTCAACAATTTCATCATTTAGCCACAAAAATCTGATATTGTGAAAACCCCCATAAACACAACAGGGTTTTCTCACAAGATTAGCACTATGCTGGTTTGCATGAACAGAGTGACCTGGGGTGGAGTCAAATCCCGGGTGGATGGTACATGTCTCAGAAGAATAATGTATTGTAATGAGATGAAGTCATTCATTTCAACTGTCAGTGGTTTTAATGTTGTGGCTGATGGGTGGACGCACCAGCATAAAACCATCCACACACACTCTAAATCAAACTGTGCTTAAAGGGAGTAAACTGCATCCTCTTCTTTTCAGATGTGACTCCCAGCTGCCTGGAGGAAAATGGATTAACACACACACATACACACACACACACACACACATATATAAGCTCCGTCCACACCTCCAATCACGTTCTAGCACTCCAAGTGCTTCACCCACCCCCTATTAACACATACACTCACACGCAGAGGGGATCTCTCTCTTTTTGCACAAGTCTATTATTAGCTGTTCAACCCAGAGACAAACTAATGACACGTTGGGATGAATCACCAGAGCTGCTGCCTCCGACTATCATTACACTCCCAGCAGAGCTACAGTAGAGACATCCATGTAGGATGCTGGCCATCACAAATATAAACACACCCATACCATTAGTCTGCTTCGACAACTCCAGCAAACCTTCTTATCCATTAACGTCCGAGGCCCACGTGTCTGCAGGTACAAATCTGGATTCAACTAATGCCCACTGTTTTATTTTATATCATCTCCAGCTGAGCATTTAACCTCGTTATTGTTATTATTGACTCTTTCTTCAATAGCTCTGCAGAGTTTTTAGCATCTTTCAGCCTCACTGCTCAGACTGATCAGGTATCAGCCAAACTCCACACTCAGCACATACTCTTTGTGAACATCTTCATTACATTACACTTTCAGTTACATGATCACTCAATTCTAACACCCACAGCGGAGCCTCCTGTTACTGTGTATCAAAATTATCCAGGCAGTGAGGTATATAAACCGTTTTCATCTGGGGAAGGCGATTTATTTTGCATCGCAGAGAAAAATAAGAGGAGCACATGCCCTTTGAGAAGTTCGAATCTGGCCCAGGGCCATTTATTGCATGTCTATCTCCCAGCTTTCCTGTCTTTTCTCCACTGTCCTATCAAAATAAAAGCTAAAAAGCTCAAAAAACAGTTTTTTTAAAAAGGGTAATTCAGAATTTTGTGGAGACCAACAATAGAGCAAAAAGATTAAAAAAATAATTGGACTGACACTGAATGTTTGATAAAAAAAAAAAGATGTGCCATTTGCAATTTTAGCTGTTACAGTGCTTTGTTTATGTAATTACACTTAAACTAGTGTCGGGCGACCTGCTCCAGAGGGTCATCGTCCTCCGATGACCAATACCATCGCCACCAGGTTGGCAGGGGACCTAACATGCGCCCACTAAGGCCCCAGTCAAACAGGCCTAGAGACTGGTCTGCAACCATCTGGCAACCACTGGTCACAAAGGAAAAATACATACTCCCCGACCGACAAGCGGTTGCTGGAGGCAAAATTGGTTGCAAAACCTCCTTATGATTGCTGCACCCAAAAACTTTTTGCAATTATTTTGGTTGCTAGCAAGTTGCCACAGTCACCGATTTGTCTAGAAACACCCACCAGCTCCAAGCAGTAGCAAAACTCTGAAGAGTGCGACACAAACAGAGACCGTTCGCCTCCAAAATAAAAGTTACACCTTTTCAAACATGTTGGCTTCAGTAATAAGGCAGAACTTTTACTTTGAAGGCGAACGTTCTCCATTTCTGGTTTGCAAGTGTTTGCAGAGAAGTCAGTCAAAGCAATCACAAGGAGGTTTTTGATGTAGCGCCCTCTTTAGCAACTGCCAGAAAACACTTGCCAACCGCTTGGGAAGTACATATTTTTCCCACACAATCAGCGGTTGCCAGTTGAATGCTGACCAGTCTCTCGGCCTAAGGTAGCGCTTTCCACCCTTCATACTCACTTCATGCTCTCTCACCAGCACACACACAGCAAGACGGTTCCTGGTTCGAGGAGTCTGCATGTTCTCCCCGTGTCTGTGTGGGTTCTTCCTCCCACAGTCCAAAGACATACACGTTAGGTTAACTGGTGATTTTTAAAATGGCTGTGGATGTGAGGCAGCTAAAGTGCTTAAAGTGTAGAGAATAATGCGCTGTATGAACGTATGGCTAGATGTAGTCTAAATTGCTTTGAGTGGCCACTAAGACTAGAAAAGTTCTACATAAATTTCAGCCCATTTCTGAGAGATTTAGCCTGCCGTGATAAGTGGACGGATATCAGCTGAACATCTGAAATTGTATCAAGTTAAGCTTTTTACTGTTTTCCACTTTAGACCTATAAGTCTACAAGCATTAGTCATATGTGGAGATGCCTACATGAAACTACAGCGAGGCAGATTCAGTTTATTATCAGTCTCACTATAATGATAATGTTCATTTAATGAGTTAACGGGAAAATTAGCTAATCGCCCATCACTTTGACCCCGATGGGCATTATCCATTGGCACAAACCCAACTTAAACCACAATGTGTTGTTCCCGAGTGGGAAAAACACATCAACACCTGATGGTTTTTTTAATTCACTGGCTGGAGGTTCATATATTTGCTGTTGATTATCACAGAATCTCCAGACACACAAAAAACAATATTCAAGAGAGCCCAAATAATAACAGAACACAATACAACCCATCCAGCCCATTTAAGAGGAAAGATAACCTCTACATATATTAACACAATCGTAGCAGTTAATTTAGGCTGTGTATTTGGTTAGCTTTGGGGATAACCCCTTGCAAATATAAAAGAGGAACACAGGGTCAGAAAAATTGTTGTTTTTCTGGTTCTTCCCAATATTCCAAACAGCCAGAGCAGGAAGTTGTTTAAGCTTTCCTTCCCTGTGTCTCTTTATGGTCATTTAATTCCTTTACTGCATCCCTATAAAAGCAAAAACCAAAACCTTGTGCTAAACTGGAAAGGGATTTTATGTTAAATTTTATATTTATTTATTTCTCAAAGTAAACCATAAAACTCGCCCTTCCCACTGAACACACTGTCCTCAGACAACCAGACATTAAGGACATGCCAAGTCAAAGAAGCAAAACTAAGGAACTAAATAATACAGTGAGAGTGAACCTGACATACTGATTGGCTGTGTTGTTGTCTGAAGCACTGTTATTAAACTCCACATACAAAGACGCTTGATTGAAACATGGTTAACCTGCTGCTGCTGCCTGCTATACTCAGACTGACCATTGTTACCCTATGCAAGAGGATACCTGGGTTGCTACTACGATAAGTGCTGTTAATGATGTAAAAAAAAATAAAAAACACATGGCTAAGACTCCCAGCCCTAATGCACAAGGAGCACAGCTTTAAGAGGCTGCAGCCAATGTTAATGGAAGCTTAAGTGATACATTAGATCGTGTATCGGGTCTGAATTGGAGGTGATATATGATCTATGTGTTGCCTGTTACTCCTGTACCTGCAGGACTGCCCCCAGCCTA
This sequence comes from Heterochromis multidens, assembly GCA_015108495.1. NCBI lineage: Eukaryota > Metazoa > Chordata > Actinopteri > Cichliformes > Cichlidae > Heterochromis > Heterochromis multidens. The sequence goes on from VUQS01010375.1 coordinate 38,686, forward strand.
ATACTGCAGGAGCTCATTTTACTTGTTAAAACACTTTAAACCAGACGGCACTTAAATCTGCAAGATCAGCTGCTAAACTGATCAAATTTCCTGGTTGGATTTAGGTAAACTTCATGATTGGAGATATAAATACAGATTTTAAGTTGTGGAAACAATATTAACACATCATGGGCTGTTAAGTTTAAATTGGTGAGTTTTTCTGTTCACCTTGCACATGTAATTCCAATATTCACTCTCTTTTTGCTGTATTTTTGGTCTCAACCATCTCCTAACTCTTTCTGTCTGTTTTGCTCTGATTGCTCTGGTAAAGCCCTTTAGAGAGTTTTTTTAATTCACTGGTTATAAAAGATGGGTGTACTTCTGGGACTGAAAACTCAAGCCTTAACCTGCATTCTTTCTTAATTGCCAGCAGGTGGCAACTCCTCTTGGTCCCAATACAGTCAAAAATACAGTCACATGTTCAAAACACCAAAATAAAATTGATGAAAATGCTCTGCTCTGTCTTTTGTATACAAATACATTTGCAGACACACTGCAGGGCTCCAGTTTTACCTGCATATTGCACCATGAAACCTGTGACTTTCCATAGACAGTATAACACATGAACGAAGCTTCCAGGTCGGAAAAATTAAGCCAAAAAATGAAATGCCTTAAACTTGCCACGAGATAGACTATGTCTATAGGAAAACCGCTTTTTGACTTGACCTCTGTGAACACCTTCCTGCTGAGTTCATGCAATTCAATTCAATTTTATTCATATAGTGCCAAATCACAATCCCCTATGAGCAAGCACTTGGCGACAGTGGGAAGGAAAAACTCCCTTTTAACAGGAAGAAACCTCCAGCAGAAGCAGGCTCAGGGAGGGGCAGCCATCAGCCACCGGTTGGGGGTGAGGGGAGGAAGAAAGGACAGGCTGTAAATCTTGGTCATACCGTGTTTCAAAATGGAGGAAATATATACTATACATTTGTGGTATGAAACCACACGCTCATTGGCTTACAAGTTGTCAGTCACAACTCACTGACCAATAAGTGTGCAGTTTTGCAGTCAGACCCGCCCCTCCTCGTCAAATCTGTTTTTTGCAAGCAAGATGACGACAGCGGAAACGCTAATTTCGAGGCCTCAAAACAGGACATCAGTGGGTGATGTCACAGTAGCTATGCCCTTCTTTTATACTGTCTATGGACATTTTAAGCACGCCCGCTCTTCATCATTTTCCTGGTGCAATAAAAGAGTCAAACTGGAGCCCTGCAGTGTGCAAGCCATTGATTTTATTTTTAATATTTGTCATTGGCTTGTTCTTAGCTTAGCAACAAGCTGTTTTTATGTGGATTGATGTATATTTTTCTATTTTTTTACCATCTCTGATATACAACATGTTTTTGTTGGTTTGATCGGAGGCCGTGCTCTCTTGCAAGAACTCCCCTCAAGGCACAACTTCTGTGAGTGAGCACCCACTCTGCACTGCATGTGAGGAAAAAAGTGAGACAGATTACGTTGTTTCTAACTTTCTCCCTGACTGATTATTTTACTTTTAAATATAGCCAAATGGCTGGTCTGGACAGAACTAGTTTAAGAGTTTTTTCCTCTGAAAACAGCTGCCCGCAGCAGCCCGAGACAATACAACGAGGATCCAAAACTGCAAAGCTGCAGCGAAACAATGACATGAGACTTACTTAAGTTCCATTAGGCTGAGGGGATAAGCAGATTCAGCTGATGATTCCGGTCAGATAATCACTATTTGCAACCCATTCAATGCACTGTTATTTAAAAAAATAGACTTCAGCTGTTTCACGGTGAGTGAAATGTTGTTTGGGTTGAAATAGCTACTCTGCTAAGTCTAACTGGTTATAATAATAAGTTAGTTGAGGTTTAGTTTAGGTTAGCTGACTGTGGATTTGAAACAGTAAATGAAAGGCCGTCTTTTGCTGACCCATCCATCAACCCCGACTGCTTCACACATCCAACTCTTAGTAAAATTTACGGTTCTGTAATAAATTACTTCCTCTTCTGCTCCCAACTGACCAGAGTCATTATTTCTAAACATATAGTTTTGCTCCACTGGCTGAAATGACTGATGCTTTTGTTTATCTTGGAGAGCCAGTCTAGAATATTCATATTCATGTTTCCCAGGAGATGAGTCCACATGTTTTTTGGAAACCCCTGGCTTTTCTTCAAGTAGCATATATTAATTAATAATTGAGCATCTCCAAAGTTTTGTTTTGTGTATGTATGATGGCAAAAATAAATTCCCCTTTTTTGACCTTCATACAGTAGCTCCTCGAATCTGTCTCCCTTGAAAATATAGTGTTACATGGAGAGTGGCCAGTGAGTGATTCATCACATCTAACAAGCCAAATGTACAACAAGCTGCCTCTGCTAGAAAACAGAGACAGTGGGATATTTTACAAAGTAAGCCTGTGCATTGAGCTGCAGTTATTTTGGTAAGTTTGGCTAATGGATGTTTCACACATCCAGATTGGATGGACTCTTATTTTTAAAACAAGTGTCACAACTTCAGCTTTTCAGTCAAATGTGATCAGAAGTAACTCTCACACGATGAATCACACAGAGCTGCGCTAAAATATTACTACAGCATATATAAAACACCCACATCTTGCAGCCATGCTTGTACCTTGTGTCACCTTTACACCTGCTTCAGAGGATTTGAAGTTCTGAAGGATTGTAGTAAAACACTAAGTTCAAGTATCAGAAGTATCTAGAAATAATATCATTATCCTAGATGTCCTACTTCATTGTAAAACGGAGAGATACAGAAAATCCTTCGCACCCACAGCCATCAGGCTTTACAATTCTCATATAAATAGCAGATGAGCTGTCAGACAAATGAATTTCCCTCTGGGATCAATAAAGTTATTCGTATTCGTATTCGTACTTCATTGTTATATTACCATTTATATATTACAGATGAACGAACATGTTTTGTAGCAGGTGGCTAAAATGTTTTGTCACACCTCCTTTTAGTTTTAGTTTAGTTTTAGTTATAAAAACATAATCTTAGGTGTATGTATTTTTCTATTCTTATTGATGGTAATTCCATTAGTTTATATCATCTAAGAACTTCTGCAACATTTATAAGCATTACAAGTGGACAAAATTGATCTGAAAGATTGAATCTTTCATGACAGATGGATTTTGAAGATGAGAAACAGATAAAGAGGCACTGTGCAATATCTGTTTTGACTAATGCTGTGAATAAAATACTTGACAGGTCTGACTTGGGTCATTTTGAACTTCAGACACTTTTGGGAGAATCAGATTGGGATATTTTCCACGGTTGTGCTTTCTCACATGTAGCGCGCAGCAGGAAAGTAAAAGTCTGTCTCAGGTGTGTTTGAAATAACCTTTGTGGTATAGGTGAGGGTGCTGCCTGGATTGAACGTGCATAAGGCAGTGCACCAAACAACTAGGTGTGCTACTTTTTACCAGTAAGTTGTCAGGTTAAAGATCAACTGATGTCCAATCTCATTACATCTGACACTTGTGCTCTCACATGCAGCTAAGTCAGGTCCAAAAACAGTTTAATACAACCAAAAATGTAAGAATGACAGTCACTTCTATAGAAATCGATCAGATTCAACCTCCTGCACAGGGCCTCGACTTTCTGCTTCCTTGGAGTGGTTGGCACCAGGTGGTGAAGGTGGACGCTCACATTCACCCAGCTGACGGCTCAGATTTCTGACTCAGAGTGAAGTCACACATCTTTGGCTTAAAGTATGAAGCACATTAGCGAGGGGACTCTCAATGTGCAGTATGAACATGAGGAATTATCACAGAAAGCTTTAGTGTCCACATGGGCAGCTGGGTGGGTTTTTTTTTAAGACAGATTTAAAAATAAAAGTTGAAGCTGTCCAAACACTAGTAGGATACAGGCTATATGATGTGTGATTTTGGGCTGTCCAAGACTAAAGATGACCATAGTGAAATTAGTGGCGATATCTTTGGTCGCTGATGATCCTCCGTCTCACAGAGAGGAAGGTTCAAAGTTCGCTGTTGTATCGCTGTTGCAACCAAAAAAAAATCACAATTCAGAAAATCTCAAGTATTGTTGTCAAAACTGAGATCACGATTATTCGACTCAATTACTCTCAAACACTGGAAAAATTAAGCTTTAATAAAAAATTTAAAAAAAAAGACTTCTTTTTAATTTTTTATTTCCTCGAAATTTAATTATAATTCAAGTGAAAAAAAAATCTAAATAAATGTGAACTGAACAAAACTCACCACAGGATATCAGGGTATGGATTCCCTCCTTTAATGAGGGGCAAGAGTGAAGGAAAAGGGTGAAACGAGAACATTGTTGTAAAATGCAGTAATCGTCGGGGAGTCGATCTGAAGTGAAAACAAGGACACTGCATCCTCATAGGCTGAGCATATCCTGGGTAATCCCTCTTTCTAACTCTAATAATAACCATATTTTACTAAAATGGGCTTCATATTTTATTCACTATGACCTGAAACTAGTAATTGAGCCCATGAAGTCATCAGGAAAGTGTTTACTGAGGTCACGGATCAAGGGAGCTCAGAGCCATTTTCCCATAGACTTCTATACAACTGGACTTCTTTTTGCAACCACAGGAGTCGCCCCCTGCTGGTCATTAGAAAGGCTGATTTAAGGTTTAAGGCACTTCCATCTTTCATTGCAATCTATGGATATCGCTGATGTTTCGGTTTCATAAATCTGACACCTGTAACATGCATCAAATAAACAAGATATGAAAAGCTCAATAACTTTAGAGGAGTTGGTAGTAGCTGCTTCCCTCTCTGCTGTGCATCTCAGCCTCAAACCCCTTGAAAGAAAGCTCAAACATAGACCTGCCCCTTTAAGCTCAATGGATATGTTTTGTATCTGCTAATAACTTGTTAGCTCCTGCTCTTTTAATATTTAAAACCCACAGATGTTACTCAGACGTTCCCACTCTTTGTCCTCCAGGGTAAACGTGCATGTGAAGACTGAGAGAGGGAGGGGTTCAGCAAGCTGTGCTAGATGTAAAGTGCTGAACGGTCAGTGACTTTGTATCCAGCAGCCAAACAAACCTGGACATTGTGATAGAGAGAGTATGAATGTGTAGTGACACTGATCTGGCTGCTGCTGCTGCTGCTGCTGCAACAGGTTAAATACGCTCTGCAGAAAGCACCTGAAAGCACTCCGGGCTGTGTGTGAGCTCATCTCCACCACAGCTGGAGCAACCTGCATGCAAACTGGTCGTTACAGAAATTTTCAGACATGCAAGCAGCCGTCCCCTTGCCACTCAGTGCCCTAGATGAGTCCTTCCACCCTCTTCTTCCCAGCACAGTTTCTGCACCTATTTTGGATTCAAAAACCAGGCCAGGCAGCAGAGCACAGGGCAGCCGCAAATTTCTCTCTCAGCTTTACCGTTTATGCCAAGTTTGTTCACGCCTCCAAAGCTGGATTATTACAAATGTAATTCAGCAGCTGTTAAATTAAACATTTGCATGTTAGAGAAGAGCATCCACTCTTAAGTATATCTGCACTTTCTTTATTTTTCTTTTTTCAGAATGAGATTTAGGCGTAAACAGCACTCATCTGTTAAATGTCACTGATATAAATGTGTTAATCTCAGTCTGCGGCCATTCATTCAGCCTGTGACTTGGATTTTAGAGCGTAACGTTTCAGGCTAATAACGTAACCGGTAAGGTTATTTTTAGCCCGTGAAGATGCGCTCAGCAGCGACGGCGATGGCTTCCTCCTCCTCCTACACCACAGTGACGTCGTACTGTTACGCAAAACCAGGGGTTCACCTTTTGTGGACCTACAGCTCCGACACCGGTGGCTCAAATTTGTGGCACAAAATAGAAAGTAGTGCGCAAATAAAACACGCAGTATAACACAACACAGTCCGAGGCGAGGCGGCTTTTAACTTCTCCTTTAGCTTTAATTCCGCACCTATAAAAGCACTTGTCTAAACTTGGTGCTGGCACACCCTGGCATGCCCAGAAGCAGGCAGTTGGCAGTCTAGGAGGCAGCAGCCTGCGGGCATCCCGGCTCATCCTGCTCCGGACCCAGCCGGGGTCGCAGCTCCGCTCGCCTGGCGCAACTCTCCACAAATAAACCCACTTTTCAAAAGCATGGCCACTGACACTATTTGACACACAGACACGGAAATGACAGCATGCCACGAACAGAAAGTGGACACTTAACTATTTGTAGAGGTGCTGGAGACACAGGTCGAGGCTTTCCCCCTCCACTTCGTCCTCAGACACCAGGTCCGACAAGGGGCGCATCGGCAGCGGGTCGCTCTCCTGCAGAGGCATCCTCATCTCCCGAATAAAGAGCTCCAGGAACCGTCGGAAGGTTTTCTCCTCTGCTGCAGAGCCGGCCATCATTTCTCATTCCTGGACAGACAGAGACAGCTCCGCCCGTCAGTACACTAACTTGCCGGGCTAAGAAGAGAAGAGTCAGTACACTAACCGAACTAGTTGGACTGACAGTGCACTATCATACTACCTGAATAAATGTGTACTACCGGAGGAGCAGGGCCGTGGAGTACCGGCGCGTCTGAAAGCAGCGGACCCGACTGGATGAGCGGACAGTGACGTCTACGGTTATACTACAGGACGAGCTGTCACAAGCTGGACTGAGCCCCCATTCAGAGCCGAGCGGGAGCGCGCGCCGTGTTATCAGGGATTTCGGATGATCAGAGGGCGGTGACGTCAGAGAGACGACAGTGAAGCGAGGTCGCGAACGTGCACGCAACGTTGGCTCCTGACGTCCCGAGACTTTTTTTTTGAAGACATGCCATCACGATGAAGGCGGCCAAACGTTTAAAGTAAACACGAACAGAGAAGCGAAGTCAGACATTTAACTCAAGTCCAAATACTACCAACACAGCACAGTCAGAATATGTTAAAACAGATTCTAATCTAATCTAAACTTTACTTTTTAACAACAACCCTGCTTTAAAAATCCTAAACTAAATGAAAATGACTGTGAACACATTTTAAGTAGTTAAAATTTAAAGCTGACAGTGATCGGAGATTTCAGTGAGACCATAAAGTTTTCTCTGACTACTCAAAGCAACACGTGTTTATTTTTCATGATCACACAGTTGCTGTAAATTTGACAGTAAGATGCCAGTAAGTTACTTTAACAGTGATTACAGTATTAATACTGTATTTCACTTAAATAGTACTATTACTGTGCCAGTTTACAATACTGTCAATGTACTTTCATTTACAGCACTGGTACTCAATTTTAATTTGCAATACTGTTACTGTATTTTATTTACAGTACTATTACTATGAGTTTATTAATAGTACTGTTACTACATTGTTATTTATTTTACTATTACTGTGTGTTAAGTTACATTATTCTTACTGTATTTTTGGGAGCAGTACATTTTAATTTACAGCATTATTAATGTATTATTAATGTATTTTCATTTACAGTACTGTTACTGTAATCTAATTTACAGTGCTATTACTTAAAGAGTTAATTTATAGTACTGTTACTGTGCTGTAAGTTACAGTACTCTACTCACACTGTATTTTAAGGGACACTACTATTACTATGTTTTAATTTACAGCATTATTAATGTAATTTCATTAACAGTGCTATTGATGTAAATGTATAATGTACGATTATTATGAAAGTGCAGTTCATGAAATGACAAAAAAAAAAAATCAAAGGAGAAAATAGAGATGAACAAATGACATGCTGATGAACTCAAAGGCAAGAGAAGGAAACAATATACTGTATATGAGCAGTAAGAACATGCGTATTACTCAACACTGATATCTTAAACTTTACAAACTGTCTTAAATAACTGATACTGCTCTACTGACTTTATTTCCTTTCCCCATGAGTGCACATCTGGATAAAATTTGGAAGTCTTTCTTTCGCTCTCAGACATCTTTTTGGATTAACCTACTTACAGAATACATTTCCATGGAGAGAATAGCAGCTTACAGAGCTTACAGAAGGAATGTTACATTAGTCAGAAACCATATACATGATCACATGTCCCAGCTATAACCCCGCCCACCACCACCAAATATCACAATACACCAGGCCATGCATACAACACAAACACACACACATATTTATACAGTATAATTTTCACTCCCTACTTTGCAGCCTACATTAGCTTGATTTTTTTTATTGCAATGATATATTATTATTCATATTCATTTTTATAATCTTGTCTTTTGCATTATTTTCTGTTTTTCAGCACTTGTCTTAAAGCTGAATACTTCTTTCTATATTTCCTTCTTAAGCGTCTCATCATCTATATGTTTGGGGTGGCAGTTTGGGCAGTGTCCATTATGGGCTGGGAGATTGAAAAAATGATTGGTAGATGATCGTCCACAGGAGTTAAACAGAAAGAAAGAAACAAAGATTTAGCTTCCTCTGTGAGTGTCTGGGAGCAGTGAAGGTTGGGAGACAGGGTGTTGTCACCTCTGACAGTCTGGTGTACAATCACTGCAGTTATAGAAGAATGCATTTGAAATGAAAACACCCGACATCTCTCCGTGGCTGTCCCACTGATGCATGTTTCCTTTTGATCTTCTGTTTACTACACACTGAGAACAGTTTACCTTTTACACATATCACACATCCCAGTCTTGGTTTGTGTACCTATGTCATGTAACATGTACGTTAAATTAGCTGTCATGTTTTTGTTTTGCTACATACACAATAATAAAACAGAAAAAAGGGCATCTAATTCAGTCACTGACATAAAATCCTACTCTGCTTCATTCATCTGTTCAACTACTCGTTATTGTAAACATCTAATCAGCCAATCACATGGCAGACGTGTCAATATGGACCAAAATCTCTGAGGAGTGTTTCCAGCAGCTTGTTGAATCTCTGCCACGAAGAATTAAGGCAGTTCTGAAGGCAAAAGGGGGTCCAGCCCAGTACTAGCAAAGTGTACCTAATAAAGTGACCTGTGAGTGTATCTCCAGATGCTCTCATTGCTGTCTGTATGTAGTTGATCAAACCCAGTAGAAAAAGACATAATATTAAGGATGAGCTTAGAAAAAGGAGGAAGCGAAGAACAGTCATATGTATTTATTTCAGCTTGAGGAGTATTTCAGGACAATCCACTCATCACTTCTAATACATTTTAATACATACATAAAACATTTTACTACAAGAAGAAACCCTGAAAAGTGACATAAGGGGGACTTTTACGTAATTACAACTGCTTTCAAAACAGCAGAACACCAACACTTCCATTATTAAGCATCTGGTTATTTAAGATGTACCCAGGTACTGAAGGTACTACATTTACCTGACAGCTGTTGTTAATGAAGTATATTAAGAGTTTAAATGCAAAACAAGAGCTGACCTAAACTTGAGAAGAAGAAAAAAAAAGAAAACAAAACTTGAATGTCTTTGTGTTACCTACTTAAAATGAGCAACTACAAGCATACATTCATAATTAAAATCCTAATAATAACTAAATAAAGTTTGTTTTCTTTTTTTTTTTCTTGTAGTTTTATAAATTTAAATGTAAGTATCACATCCCTCTCCCAGGTTAGATTTTGACAGTATGGATTTGCTTCCAAATAAGGTTATTATAGTTAAATAAAACTAAACTGAAGACCAAAACAAAGCGTGAAAATCTAAAACATTTTACTTAACGGAAAATAATAATGAATTTAAAAATAAACTAGATGTTGTGGAAGAGGACAAACAAAAACAACTGAAACCAAATCCTGTTCTTATAAAACTGACTAAAATTAAATAGAAATGTGCAGGAAATATATTCTGATTTAGTCTTTATGGTAAATTCGGGTCAGAAACAGCATGAGGAGGGTTTGGTGTAAATGTGAACCAACAGTGGTTTCAGTGGGAAAGAGGTACGTTGAAGCTAATGCTGCACCTACTCGGACATTTTAGTACAAGGAACCGGAAATGATAGGGGAAGGAGTACGTGGTTGTTTTCATTCCCCTGTTTTCAACATGAAGGAAGCAAACATGGCTGTTCCCGTCAGTGTGGGGGATCTGCTACAGGCGGAGCTCCTGGAGGACGCTGCTTACCGGGACGACGGGCTGTGTGTGGTCGGTGTTTTCGGTAAAAGCAGCATGCAGCCCGGCTCGCTGAAGGAGTCTCTGATCAACACACTGGCGGATAAGCACCTGTTCTCGATGTTCGGCGGACCCGAGGACGGCGGCACCCCGAGCAGCCACATCCAGGCTTTCTACAACCAGGAGAACCGCGTGCTGTACCTGCTGCTCTCCTCCGTCTGCGACAGCCGACAGCTGCTGCGGGCCTGCCTCTCTCTGGGCACCGGCACCGGACACTCCGACGCCCACGACTTCTGGAAGGGCCTGGAGAGGCAGCACTGCCTCCACCTGCTCTACATGTTCTCCGTGTGTCACGTCCTGCTGCTCGTCCACCCCAACCAGACCTTCGACGTGACCTACGACCGGCTCTTCAGGGCTCTGGACGCCCTGCGGCAGAAGGTCCTGCCTCTGATCCGGGCTGCCATCAAAGACTGCCCGGTGTCCAAGGAGTGGAAGCTGAACTGCCGGCCCTGCCCTCCACGGCTGCTCTTCGTCTTCCAGATCAACGGCACTCTGAAGGTCTGCTTTGTAACAAGCCCTCTCATTCTTATTTATATGTACAGTTTTTTGGGCCGCTGGTTAAAATGCAATATCCATATATATATATATATATATATGGATATTAGTAATAAATATTCATATATATTAGGTTTACTTTTTCACACAGGGCAGGTAGGTTTGGAAAGCTTTTCCTTAATAAATGAAATCATCATTTAAAAACTGCATTCTGTATTTCCTCAGGTTATCTTTGTCTAATATTAAAATCTAAAAAACTAAGAAATCAGGAAGGAGGAAAATACTTTTTCACACCACTGTATGTCCCAGGAAAAAGTCTGACTTTGGGAATATTCGTGATGAATGTCGTCACAGGATGAAAGTTCAACTTCCCACAGGAAAGTTAGCAAAAATATTTTAGAAATGATCACACCGTTCCTTAATGAATGATCACACCATCAGGCTGGTGAGCTATAACAACTCAGGGCAGCCATGTGAATATAAATGACACCTGTTTTGTTTGCTATTCCAAAGGTCTCTGCAAACAGCTCAGAGTCTGGAGGAAACCCTGACAAACCCAAGAAACATTCTCCCAGGCGGAGGCTGCAGCACGCCTTGGAAGACCAGATTTATCGCATCTTCCGTAAAAGCCGAGTTCTAACCAATCAGAGTAGCAACTGCTTGTTCACTGTGCCCGCCAACCAGGCGTTTGTGTACGTGATCCCAGCAGTAGATGAGGACCCCTTAGGTGCATTGCTCGGTCAGCTGCGGTCCAACTGCATGTTGTCTGACCAGGACTCCTCCGTGTCGGTATCGGGACCGAGGCGCTTTCAGCAGATGCGGCATTCAGCTCGGCAGCCCAGCAGCAGCGGAGACTCGGGCAGCCTATCGATAGGCAGTCAGCTGGTGGACTGCAGCTTGAAGGAATTCCTCTGGCAGCACGTCGAGCTGGTGCTCACCAAGAAAGGTTTTGATGACAGCGTCGGCCGCAACCCGCAGCCTTCGCACTTTGAGCTGCCAACCTACACCAAATGGGTCCAGGTCGCCTCCAGACTCCACCAAGTCCTCATCAAAAACACAGATGAAGAAATGGCTGAGCTAGCTACAAAAGTGCAAAGCCAGGTGAAGGTTTTGGAGGGTTTTCTTGACGCTGACACAAAGTTCTCTGAGAACAGGTGCCAAAAAGCTCTGCCTCTGGCTCACAGCGCCTACCAGTCCAACCTCCCTCATAACTACACCACCACGGTGCACAAAAACCAGCTGGCTCAGGCTCTGCGGGTGTACAGCCAGCATGCTCGAGGCGTGGCTTTCCAACGCTACGCTCTGCAGCTTCACGAGGACTGCTACAACTTCTGGAGCAACGGCCACCAGCTGTGTGAGGAGCGAAGTCTGACTGACCAGCACTGTGTTCACAAGTTCCACCTGCTGCCTCAGCCAGGTGAGCTCATCATCTTCCTCTGCACACTGGAAACTTCAGCTTTTTTTAATGGGAGACAAAACGCTTGCATACAGCTGTCAGAAGTTCACATCCACTCATCATAGGCATGAATGTCCTGGTAATTTTGGGCTTTTAATGATTTCTTTGAACTGTTCTTTTTACTTTACTTTTGGCTCTGTGTGGATCAGAGAAAATCCAAAATAAATTCAAACTTGTGCACCCAATTCTTGTTTTTTAAAGTCATTAAAGATGTTTGCTGTACAATCATTCCAAATAGAAAAAGAGCAGCTCAAAGAAATCATTAAAAACCCCAAATTACCAGGAGATTCATGCTCATGATGAGTGGATGTAAACTTCTGCTCTCAACTGTAAATTATGAATGGTGCTTATTGTGATGCATCGTCCAGTATGGATCTATATCTGTTAGGGGTGCAACTAACAGTTAGATTCATTATAGACTAACAGACTTTATATTTTCTTGATTAAT
>VUQS01010375.1:51185-61795 GCA_015108495.1 Heterochromis multidens
GGGTGTGGTTGTACGTATGCGTGTGTGTTTTTTTTTTTTTTTTTTTTTTTTTTTTTTTTTTTTTTTTTTTTTTTTTTTTTTTTTTTTTTTTTTTTTTTTTTTTTTTTTTTTTTGGTCAATCTTTTTTTCTGATATGTGACAGAAAAAAATCCTGACGTGTGAGAAGCTGAAAGCGAGAAATGTCTGGGAGTTTTGCTTTTTAAAAAAACCCTTTTCTCTAATTCCCAGCTTCACAATTTTATTCTTAGAGTAGCTTTGCATGATTCACAGTTCAAAATAATCCTTATTTATCACATTGTGTCTGAAACAAACTGTTTTAGCCCCCTTCCCTCTCTCTTTTGAACAGCAGCTTGGTTGATCTTCTGTGCCAACAGCCACACCTGTGTGCCTGAGATGACCATATTAGGGATTTCCACTCTCAGTGACCTCATACAGATTCAAGAGTAGGAAAAACTGTCTGAAACAGAGTGTTTAGAGCAGTATAAAGTCTGAGCTTTTGGCTCACAGGGATTAGTTGCACGTACGTGAGCATCCACCATTTTAACTGTTTATATATGACAGTAGGTTCCTGTTAATACGTTTCTATCGATCATTGAGTATTTGAAATAAATGTTGCAGCTCTAATACTAAAATAAAATAAAACCAACAACACAAATGTGTGAAATCTGACACTTATTTTCACAGGAGAGAAGCCTGACATGGATCGCAACCCACCTATCATGAACCACAACAGCAGGGGGCGCTCCACCAGCTCCTGTAACTGTGGCCGGAAACAAGCTCCTCGCGAGGATCCGTTTGACCTCCAGGCAGCAAATTACGACTTCTACCAGGTCAGGATTCACTCTGCATGGTCCTGCTGAGGACCAGAGAGGAGCACAGCCTCTCTACTGCCTGTTTTCATAAATGCGGCTGTGATAGAGCCACTCAGACACATCCTGACTAGTCTGTGGTCGTTTATGGTGCTAAACTTGTTTCAGAGAGTTAAAAAGGGCATAAAACCTGTTAGAAATGTGGGTGGAAGAAACACATTTTGAACACAACACTGATATTTTACCATATTTAAAGTTAATTTGGGTGACTTTGCTTGAAGTTGCACTCTTACCCTCTTTAGCACTGGTTTTTGTTTTTACAAAGTCGTGAGGGAAATATCTCACTCTGTAGCTACTAAAGGCTCCACCGTGTCGCTGTCTGCTGTTTGGTGCTGAGCAGGCAGTGTACTGTGAACTTTTAGAGATTTTATATTGAAAATAGTTTCCTGCTACAGCCAAAAATTACCCTGCAAGAGCCATGAGAGTGAGCGTTACCATCCAGCTGCAGATTTAAGGGCTAATTCTCTGTAGGTTCATCACTGTGAGCTTCTCCCTTCACATCGTACCACTGTTTTCTCATGGCTTTATAAAAACACTGTTGCCTTAAATTATATATCTAAAACACAACACCTACACATCCACAAGTATTTGCTTATTAACTGTCTTTTTCCTGAGTAGATGCTGGAGGAGAAATGCTGTGGGAAGCTGGAGAGGATCGAGTTTCCGGTGTTCCAGCCCAGCACTCCTGACCCGGCCCCTGCCAACCAGGCTCAGAGAAACCCCTGTGAGGCCTCAGGATCGGGTGACGCAGAGAGGCTGAAGGAGCCCAGCACTGCCCAGAGCCATACACCTGGAGACACCAGCCTCAGCTTGGCTCTCAGTTTAGGCCAGTCCACAGACAGCCTGGGGCCCTACGGGGAGGGAGACGGACCCGAAACTCAAGTCCAGCAAAAGAGACCGAGCCTTGTTGACCGACAGCCCTCCACTGTGGAGTACCTTCCTGGAATGATGCACTCTGGCAGCCCTAAAGGTCTCCTCCCTAAGTTCTCCAGCTGGTCGCTGGTGAAACTTGGCCCAGCAAAGTCATATAACTGCCACACGGGCCTGGAGCACCCAGGCTTCCTCCCCGGCTCCTCATTCCTCCTGCCATGGGACTTGGTGATTCGCTCCCGATCGGAGGAGGATGCAGGACTAACAGAGCCTTTGGATGGAGGCACCGCCTCGTGGCCAGTTCCCAACAAGACCCTCGTTGGAAAGCGAGGCAGCACCGGAGGGCTCGGTAGGAGTCGCAGGAGGGAAGACATGGCTCGCATCTTTGTGGGGTTCGAGTATGAAGACGGCAGGGGGAGACGCTTCATTAGCTGCGGACCTGATAAAATAGTGAAGGTGCTGGGGCCGGGGGGCACTAAAGACCCCGCCACCAGGGTGCTAAACACCGACATGCCCCTGTACATCCTGTCTCCCTCCCAGGGCCGCGGCCTGAAGCCCCACTTCGCCCAGCTGGCTCGCCTTTTTGTTGTAGTGCCTGATGCCCCGCTGGAGGTTACCCTCAACCCACAGGTAAACAGCAGGAGGAGGAGACAATTCACCTCCAAACAGGGGTGCAACTGATGATGATTTAATGATCTATTAATCTACTGTTTACTTTCTCAGTTGCTTTTTCTTCTGTAGCCAAAAGTTTCTTTTCAAAGGTTTTGTTTTGTCCAACCAGCAGTCTGAACTTTCAGTGATGTAAACAGAGAAAATCAGCCAATCGTCACTCTTTTAAAAAGGGGATTCATTTTCTCTTTGTTTTAAATCAGTCAGCTCATATTTTCAGCATTATGCCTGTGTGAACGCTCCGTGTGGGAATCAGCAGGTTATTCCAGGCATCCTTCTCCCCAGCTACACTTTCCACTTTCTTCTTTGGGGATTTCAGGTTTTCAGATGAGATTTATGATCTCTCCAGCAAATTATGGGTCTCCTCCCAGTTTGGTGTCCTTAGGCATCCTAACCAGAGCCTGAAGCATCTCAGCCGGCTCCTTTTGACACAGAGGAGCAGCAGCTCTACTCCGAGCTCCTCACCCTCATCTCTAAGGTTGAGTCCAGCCACCCTAGGGAGGGAACAGCTTTACTCTTTTGGTTACTACATGCCTCTTTCTCAACTATTTAAGCTGCAAGATTTCCCATCTCTGCATTACTGCCTCCTGTTTTAACTCCTCCACTACCCCAGCATCCACCTGTAACCTGACTTAGCACTCCCCCAAATTCATACTTTACATATTGGAGTGATGATCTTGAAGTCTAGACACCAAACTCTTAACTGTATTTAAGAAATAATCTTTTCAGTTTTGTGACTAAATTTTCACACTCAATACTGAATCACTTTTTTTTTCCTGCTGTGATTTCAGGTACAGCCAGGCCTTCCTCCATGCCCGATCTTCCACCCAGAGCAGACGAATATAGTGTTGCCACCTGATGGCCTTTGGGTGCTGCGGTTTCCTTATTCCTACGCCACAGAGCGTGGCCCCTGTTACCCCCCCAAAGAGAACCAGCCCCTCAACAACTACAAGGTGCTGCGAGGCATCCTGAAGGCCACCACAGCCAACCCTCCACCACAGTGAACCATACCATTTTACACAGGTCTCCACCTTCCCAGTGTTATTTATGTGCAGCGTTGCACAGACACTGAAAATATTTCCTGTTTTGTTGTGATGGGTTTTGATTAAATGAGACGTGGATGGTCTGCACAGATAAGTGTTTTCACACATGCTCTGCAGCCCTTAACTTTTCTAGACATCCCCCAACAGAGGTGTATGTGAGAATATATTAGCTGATCTTTAACCGGCCAGCTCCTCAGTATAAAGACCGTTCATGTAATACTGTGTTGCATTTACCTCCAGCAAAGCCATGTACCGCGCTGTATCCCCACCAAAGCCACGCAGAATGTTTCCAGCAGGGCAGATGTGCTTGAAGTGGACCATTTCCCCAAGCGTGAAAAATAACCTGACCTGATTCTCCAAAAAAAATTGTCTGAAGTACATGTGTGGAAACAGCTTTGGAGTTAGATCATTGGTTCTCAGACTGTGGGGCACGTATAACCAGAGAAAAAATTCAAGAAATAAACTGAATGAAGAGCAATAAAAAAGGAAGAGTTTGCTGGTGGTGGTATTATTACATTTAATTCACTAAATTAAAACTTGGATCCTTCTTTATATTGTTATCACTAAATAAAAATTGTAAGGTGCGACGTTAAGTTGAATTGTCCTGTCACTTCTCATGTCGAAAAAGCCGCCCAACACAATTAATGCCTTCCAAGAGAAACTGTGTGAACAAATGGGAGCAGTGAAGCTCTCATTAGAGCAGAGGCTGGAGCCGACTGAACTCATCTTTATTTTACACACTATTGCTCACAAACTCAGATTTAATACACTCGCACCGAACTAAAAGATGTTTTTGTTTTTTTCTGTAAATAAAAACGACTGTTTGTGTCCATATTGTTGGTGTTTTTCTCCCTCAGTGTTGTAGATGTTAAAACAAGTGCAAATGATCTTGTGTTTTGAGAAGCATTCGTTTCCAGTTTTGCTGTCTTCATAAAACTTGCTGTGCAAAACCCTTGAGTCACACTTCGTTTCTTTATATTTTGCCAGGAAGGTGGGAAATAGGTGCAAACGTACATGGAAATACAGAATATGAGGCAAATACAGAGTTTGTACAATTCTAACAAGCTTGAAAGTATTTGGTGTGACCTCCTTTATTCTTCAACACAGCCTGAACTGTCTTCAGCAGCTTTCTTATAATTTCTTCAAGTATCTTCAGGAATAGTTCTCCAGGCTTCTTGAAGGACATTCAAAGCTCTTCTTTGGATGTTTCTGCCTTTTGTTCTGCTCTCTGTTAAGATGATCCCACACTGCTTCAATAATGTTGAGGTCCGGGCTCTGGGGAGGTCCATGACTGATTGTGTTTCATTATGTGTTTTTCTATCCATGTATGTTTTTACTGCATTGGCAGTGTGTTTGGGATCATTGTCATGCTGACAAATGAAGCTGTTGCCAATCAGATGTTTTCCAGATGGTGGATCAAACCATGAAAGAGCCTCTATCGTGTTTTACACATGGCTGAAGACACTCACGGTTGTACCTCTCTCCATATTGATAATGAGTTGAACCAAAAATTTCCAATTTGATTCATCTCTCCATCAGACCTGTTACCACTGATGTTCGGTCCAGTTCTTGTGTAATGAAGCACCTCAGCCTTTTCTCCCTGTTTCCCTTCCTTAAGAATGGTTTCTTCACAGCTGCTCTTCCACTGAGACCATTTCTGATGAGGCTTCAGTGAGCAGTAGATGGATCAGCTGAAGGGTCAGGTCTCAGGTCCTGTGTCAGGTCTGTACTGGATTTCTTTCATGTTTCTTAAGGACACCACTTTCAGATACTGTTCATCTGCTGTAGATAGTTTTTAGGCCTCAGATTTCTTCTTTTGTTTTCAGAGCTCTTTGGGAATCACCTTGTTGGTACAAAACTACCAATTGTGACAGGCTGCTTGTAACAAAGTGCCTAAAGATTCTTTTCTAAGTTGTCTGTTATGTGTGGACACAACACTGGTTCATCCCTCGAGTTAGGTGCATTTTTTATGCTTTAATGATTCATAGGTCAGAGTTAAGTGGCTTAACAAACAAACAAAAAAAAAGGTACAAGAACTGGACTGAAAATGAGGAAAAAATCAGGCAACAACTGGAGAACTATTGCTCAAGAGCACTTTAAAAAATGACGAGTCTGACTCTGTGGAAGCAAAATGTAAAGAAATGAGGGGTGGCTCAAGACTTTTGCACACTACTGTAGATCATCTCAGGATTACCATGACTAAGATTAACACCCTTTAGAACAGAAGCTTCATTTTTCAGGTAGGTTGTTTTTTTCATGAATAGCAGTATACTTTATGTCCACTAGATGGAGTCGGACTCTTGGAAGCATATTTTCACCTAACTGTACCTTCCCATATTCACAGAAGACGTGACTTGGATAATTAAATTTATGTGCTACATCTTAGAGAAAAATGTAGGACGTCGAATGCATAATATTCTTCAGTTATAGGTTCTTTCCATGTTGTGGAGAAATGCTGCATGTTTTTCTCCACTACGTTTGTCTGACAGATTTCAAATTTTACAAAAAGAAAACATGATGTGCTTATAAAATAGAGCCAGCACACTGGTATAATTAAACCAGCAACCAGCCAACCACTGATGATTCACAAAACTCAGTGTATGGCTTGTTTCTTTTACCACAGTTTATATGTTTGTGAGTTGTTAGTTGTCAGATTATCCTCCAAATGTTTCATGTGGTTCCATCTAAATCACTTCCCAGTACTCAGGTATCAAATTGTCCTAAAACAGATTTGTCAATTAGTACTTAGAATTTTTTTCTTTCTTTTAACAATAATCATCTCACACCCCTCAAAATGATTTCATGGCCCTTCAGAGGGGACCATCCCGTAGTCTGGTGTTCAGTGAAATAAATTAATGTATTGCATATAAAGTGGTAAAAACAGTAAAAAGCTGCTTCCACGCAGACATCAATGATCAGTTTTACTTTTGTTTTTGACTGTTCTGATGATGCTTCTGTTCTTTAACTTCATGGAAAGAAAGTGGAAAACTGTTTCATTCATTTTATAAACACTCTGCTTCCAGTGTAGTAGCTCCATCTTTGATTACCTCCACCAAGGAGGTTGTTTGTGGTAGCATTTGTGTGCGTGTCATTCTGTTAGAAATATACTGCAGTATAATATTATATAATAAGCTCAAGTTATTCATGTCCAGTTATTCACAAATAACTAACTTTATTACTAAACATTTAAATGAATTTTACTAAACAATGAAATGAATGCTGCACATGTACTATATCCACATAAATAAAAAAAACAATGATTGTGCTCAAAATTATGTCAAGTATATAAAATGGGTTTCAACAAGGCAAATAAGACAATCCTGCACTTTGTGCTTGTTTTTACTGCAATACAAACTTCTTAAAGTACTTCAAAAAAAGAACAAAGAAAACAAAATGAATATGTACAAAATACAAAACTATTCCCTTAAAAGTAAATACTGCTCACAGAGTGAGCTGCCTTGGTGGAGGTTTGTCCTCTCAGAGTGTTGAAAGGTTAAAATCAGCACATTTTTCTTTCTATGTGTGAATCTCATCTGCATTTTAACACACTCTGTTTCTCAGAATTTCTCTGGAACAACAGAGAACCAGGAAATTAAGGAGTGATCTTATTCACACACCTAGCCTTCAGGAATGTGCGCACTAACAATGAGGTTAATAATAAAGCCAAAGATACTGATTCAAGGTCATAAAGACCTGAGACGTATAGGAACACTGGATGCATGCTGCAGTGGTTAAAACCTGAACTTCCATTCAGGACTCACACTCATACTGCTTTTACATCCACTGAAACTTTAACAGATTTTTGCATTTCAAATGACTCTAAAATGTTTCTGCCTTTGAGGTGATATTCAAACTCCTTTCATTGATAACATATCAAATGACACTAAACACAATTTTACTTTTTCCCTCTTTAACTGACACTAAACAACCTTCCAGGACTTCCTCTGACCTTCTCTTTTTATAACCCACACTTCACTTAAAATAATTTTAGTGCTTGAACTTTGACCGTCTATTAGCTCATAACTAAGTCAGCCAACTGAACTTTTCTCCCGATGATCATTCATGTCATGTCGCTGCCTAAACAGTGGAAGTCTGGTTTCTGTCTGCTTAACCAGACTGGGGAAGTGGTCCCTCAGTGGTAAACACCAAGAAGCACCCACAGTGTTTCCTTTTGACCACCAGGGTGCGCTGCAATAAATAAGATTCCATTTTGTCAGTCTAATTGAGGCTACCATAATATTTGATTTTATTTACCTTTAGAAAGATTTACGTTTTTCGCAGGTCTTTTTTTCCCCACAGTCTTCATCAGAATTTAATAAAATCTTGTTTCCACCACCATCCATGAGTCGAACTTTTGGGTTATTATTTCAAATTCAAGTTATTTTCTCAGAAGTTTGAGTTAGTAAGACAAAATTTGAGATACCTAACTTGAAATTTTGAGTAATGAAGTCAAATTTTTGTGATAATAACCCGAACCGGTTGGAGAATACTCATTTTTCCCCCTCGACCGTTAGTCGCCAGATGGTTGCAGACTGGTCTCTGGGCCTGTGTGAATGTAGGCCTTATTCACTCGAACCTACACTGTCACCATTATTGTCACATGTCCAAAATGGAGGACAAGTTAATGTCATGTAGTTAGTGGTCACATGTCTCCAATGTTAGTGGATGGGACTGGGGTCAAAATTAAACAAAGAAGTTCACCTCACATTAATTTTTGCCATTTTAAGTCTTATCACGCTGATTTGGGTTCGAGGGATCACTTTTCTCATAAGTTTGATTTTAACTAACCTTAAGCTGCAGCAACATCATGACTGAGAGCTTTGATTGGCAGCTGCTGTCACTGAGAAGCTGAGAGGAGGTCCCGCGTTTACTTTCCATAACCACTGAAAATGTGAGGGTTTTTGCAGTAAGCTGGACTAACTGACACAAAGGACGGAGCGCTAATCTAATCAGTAAATGAACGTACTAACGACTAAAGAAATCACTGTGTTGAGCTTAAATGTTTATTAAAAGTCAGTGCTGTAGTTCAGACATTAGCTCTGCTGATGTGACTGAACTGAACTGAAGGCACTAACTAACATTAGTATTACACTACTTTTATCATGAGTATTATACTGTAAAAGCAACAGGCTGGACTCCTCTTTTATAAAGTCATTGGTCAATAGGGATTGACTCACTTTTTGATTCAACCTCAAGTGGCCACAAGTGGAACTGCAGTTTTTGGTACTCCCACGTTGGAGTAATTTTCCAGCTGTTTCTAAGTCTAAAATATAAATTTGTGAAGGGGAATAAAAAGATAAAACTGTTTCTCATGTTTGCTGAGAATGATGCAGTCTCAAGAGACAAAACTAATCCACCCCTGACTGACCCCTGAGTTTAAAGATTTACTGACTCAACAGGTACAAACATTTGATTTGCCTTTCAGTGAGAGACCACAGTGACAGTCAGAGCTTAATAGCCACATTTGGTCACGTCTTCTTATTATGCAAGGGGACAGAAATGACAAAGTACAAACTATCAAAGTATCCTTTGTAATGTACTCTTACATTACAAAGGATCCTGCATGGGGTCAGCTTCTTGCAAAGTGACACAAAATATACAATAGTTCTCACTATGATAACAGTAGTATATATCGTTTGCAGTATTTTGGCATTAAGCCTGCTGCACTGTTTTAACACAAGTTGATTTAGTGTGAAATTTCATCTCCTTTCTTCAGCTTCATTCATATAAATATTTGTAGTTTACTAATGATTTGGCTCATTTAAAAAATGTTTTAATTTCTGTAGTCATCACTTTAACTCCAACTTTAATAAAAACTTTACATCCAGTGCATCAGTTACTCTTTAACTATTGTCAGTACTTTTATTTGTTTATTTATTTCACAGTTTTTCTCAATATTTCCATCTTCACCCAAGCAAATTTGTGTATATACTTCGTCTTAGCCCTGTTCAGCTTCAGTTACAGTCTGAGGGCTGGATTTGGTCAAGCCACCTTTAATTCACTGTAACTGAAAATGCCCTTCAGAGAACTTCTGGGAGCAGTAAATCTGGGCATGTGTGTAAAGCAACAACAATCACGAAAGCAGCAAAACAAACCTAAGTGTTCAGGGGTGTTGTTCCTACCTGCAGACAGGTAGAGGAGGCGGGCGAGGGGGGAGGAAACGCTAACCCACATGCAGATCACAGTTTACAGCCAAGCATTGTCTCCCATTTCTGTTCTACCCTGAGTACCACTGTGCCAAAGTTCAGATCTCACAGATGGGCACAATAGAAGAAAGAAGACACTGAACTAGGTGTTCTCAGACAGCTTCATCTTACAGATTGTGTGTGAGACAAGTGAAGGCAAATATCTGGGACTATTCAACAAGGCAACACAAAAGGACGTGAGTAAAATACAGATTTATCAAAGAATTAATGATTATTAGAAGTTATGGCAGGTGGCAGTTATGGCTCCTGCAATGGTTTACTACCAGGTTAACTTTCAACCTTGTCTAGCAGTACTTAGGTAATATTACTACAGTGGGGCAAAAAAGTATTTAGTCAGTCACAAATTGTGCAAGTTCTCCCACTTAAAAAGATGAGAGAGGCCTGTAATTTTCATCATAGGTATACCTCAACTATGAGAGACAAAATGAGAAAAAAAAATCCAGAAAATCACATTGTCTGATTTTTAAAGAATTTATTTGCAAATTATGGTGGAAAATAAGTATTTGGTCACCTACAAACAAGCAAGATTTCTGGCTCTCACAGACCTGTAACTTCTTCTGTAAGAGGCTCCTCTGTCCTCCAGTCGTCACCTGTATTGATGGCACCTGTTTGAACTCGTTATCAGTATAAAAGACACCTGTCCACAACCTCAAACAGTCACACTCCAAACTCCACTATGGCCAAGACCAAAGAGCTGTCAAAGGACATCAGAAACAAAATTGTAGACCTGCACCAGGCTGGGAAGACTGAATCTGCAATAGGTAAGCAGCTTGGTGTGAAGAAATCAACTGTGGGAGCAATTATTAGAAAATGGAAGACATACAAGACCACTGATAACCTCCCTCGATCTGGGGCTCCACGCAAGATCTCACCCCGTGGGGTCAAAATGATCACAAGAACGGTGAGCAAAAATCCCAGAACCACACGGGGGGACCTAGTGAATGACCTGCAGA
>VUQS01010380.1:2776-12811 GCA_015108495.1 Heterochromis multidens
AAAAAAAAAAATTTTTTTTTAATAATTTAAAAAAATTTTTAAATTTTTTTTTTTTTTTTTTTTAAAATTTTTTTTTTTTTTTTTTTTTTTTTTTTTTTTTTTTTTTTTTTTTTTTTGCTCTAAGTCGGTGTACTCAGTGAAATGTGATGATGATGACGTTGGTCTCTGGTGAAAGTTTGAGCTACGTTTTCATGAAATCTTTGACTGTTGTCTCCAGATTATCAGATGAGTTTTCAGGTATTCCGGTGAAAATTGAATCATCAGTCATGCTGCATGTTTGTAAATCCAGTCCTGTTTCTGTCAGTTTCTTTCCTTTTTTGACACTTTTGTTCGATGAATGACCGTTGACTGCAGCTGGGTATTTTTCTATGGTTTGCATGTTACGGTCTGCAAATTCCAAGCTAGCATGGAGTTCAATTCAATTTTATTTATATAGCGCCAAATCACAACAATAGTTGCCTCAAGGTGCTTTATATTGTAGGGTAAAGACCCTACAATAATACAGAGAAAACCCCAATAATCAGACGATCTCCTATGAGCAAGCACTTGGTGACAGTGGGAAGGAAAAACTCCCTTTTAACAGGAAGAAACCTCTGGCAGAACCAGGCTCAGGGAGGGGCAGCCATCTGCCGCGAGAGTTCTTTTAGTTCTTCCTGTTCAAAAGTTAATTCCAGTTTTTTGTTGATGGTTTCTAAGAGACTGACCCCTGTATCAGGAAGGAATCCGTCTCACTTTTGGTTGAGTTTAAATGTGTCTGTTCTCTAATCCATGCTGTTTGTTGTTGTGTTGCCTTCAATCCCTCCTTAAATATTGTTGGGACGTATCTGTACTGAATTCTACATCTTTACATAGAAATCAGAGTGGGCTGTGAGTGTTTTTCATATTATTTAGCCACATATGCCATATTTTTATAAATTTGTCTTTTTTCCACATATGAAAACTACAGTTGTCAACAAAACCTGATTATTTCAAGAAAACTGCACCAAGGAGACAGGATTTATGTCTGCTATGATCTTACTTTAATCTTACAGTAGACAGCGACAGTCCCATGGGTGTGAGACAGAAACCATCAATCATTCAACCCTGGTTTCATTTGTTTATGGTAATTACACTGAGGCATCTCTTTGTTTGACAATGATAAATTGATGATTAAAAATGCAACATACAGCACACAAAGATTAATTTCACATCCATTACGTACAAGCGTAAATTCTGCAGGATGTTTTTTAGGGTCAAGAGCAAGCTTTTTACAAAACCTCCATTTGAACTGTTTATTCATACTCTGCTGGCCTTCACAGCTGATGGACTGCCATTAAAAGAAACCTGCTCTGCTTTTTCTTACTTTCCTGTTATATCTCCTGTTCTAATACTCATGAGGTCCATGTATGTACAAGTAACCCCTGTGACCTGTATGATGTCACAGAGGGGGATATCCTTATATGGTCGTCTCAGGCCACGAGGAGCCCCGCCCACCTACCTGTCCAAACCTTCTGTTTGTGAGGGGCAGCTCCTGACACCCACAGGATTCATAACTTGTTGAGGAAGTTTGCTGCTCCAGCTGAAGGTGGTCTCCGCTCAAATGTCTGAAAAATTTTGACAACCCAACTGACTTCAGATAAAGGGCTGCACCGAGGCCCAGTGTAAGATAAAGAATGAAGAAGATAAAGAATCCCTTTTTTAATAAATGGTGTGACTTGGCTTTAATATTTCTTCTCCAGCAGAGCTTCCTTGCTGTGTCTATAAATACGTCCTGAATGTGATTTCCTCCCACAAATGTTTGGTGACATGTTACCGCTCCTCCCCCAAACGTGCACATATTCATAAACACTGCCGTACTTTCTTCACCCTGCACTTGCTCCAACGTGCCGTCTTTAAATCTTCATGTATTCATTACGCTATTTGTAAAAGTCACACCTACACACACAAACAAAAACATGATATCACAATGGTAAAAAAAAAAAAAAAAAAGAGGATTTCCTCCTACACACATGCAGACACACTGCACTCCCAGAATCCATCTGCTTGCATTCAGGCTCTGAAAAACACATGAGGTGAGTTAGTAGGCGGGTGTGTGAAGCTTCCTGACGCATGATGGGATTTACACTAACAAGCACAATCCGTCACTTCACATATACCATACAGCGCATCCATAAGCTTAATGGGTGAATCAGAGCAGCTGTAAAGTGATTGCCTCCAAATATACACAACTTAATGGGAGTTATCGCATAACACGACAGCGGGGAGTCCATTTTCATTTAATAAACCTTTAAAAGCTTCACGACTGTCATTTACTCTCCTGCCTCTCTTCTTTTATGGCTGCAGAAGCTGTCGACGAGTGTTTTATGAAGATGTACGAGTGTCATAAAAATGTGTTTAGGTTTCCCCGTCACTCTTATTGCCTTTCATGATTGTAATGGTGCCTGTGAAACACTGCTGCGATGTTGTCTATAAAACAGACATTAGTCAAGTCAATACCGAGCATCCCCAGGGTGCAAACGTGCACACACACACACAACCCTCACATGGGTGGGGCACTCGTGCTGCTTTCACGTTCCTATTATCTGCTTGTACAATTATCTTCCTCTCACACTCAGAAATCTGAACCGGAATATGGGAAATACCAAACTAAAATGTCAAAATATGCATTTTATCTGGTCTCAGAGGCACACTCTGAGACTGAGACCGAAGGGAATCTGAGGCTGTCTTCACTAAATATATTACATTTCAAGTTGATTAAAATGCATTCAGTTACTCATATGAAAGTTAGTTTACAGGCGCACAAACCTACTCTGAAGATTAGTTTAACCCTCATATGCAGGGTTCAATTAAAAAAAAAAAATGCTGCACATACCTAAGCACCAACACTGTATGAGGCAGACAAAGACACCAAAAAAATAAAAAATCAGTTAAACCAAAACAAATTTGGGGGATGAATCTGTCATGCCAGTCTGAT
This sequence comes from Heterochromis multidens, assembly GCA_015108495.1. Lineage (NCBI taxonomy): Eukaryota > Metazoa > Chordata > Actinopteri > Cichliformes > Cichlidae > Heterochromis > Heterochromis multidens. The sequence goes on from VUQS01010380.1 coordinate 5,730, forward strand.
GTATTTCACGTTTCTGTTGTAGTACAGGCTGCTGTAACTTCTTACACAACAACACCAACCAAACCCAGCACAGTCAGCACAGTCCTCATGGTTAATGCTGCCTCCTTATTTCACAAAGTTGAACTGTTTTGCAGTCAACTGTGGATGGACAGCAGAGGAACACCATAGACTCCACAGGCTGTATGGTAGCATCACACATACACAGATACCTGCTAATTAGTGCTCAGTAACATCCAAGTAAAATCCTAGATTTTCACTCACCAAAACTGGAGCTCAGACTTTTTGGATGCTCTGTTAGTGCAATTAACTGCACAGTAGTCATATTACTGGTCATATAATTGAAATTAAAAAATGCTCCAAAGGCTCCAACAGCACAAACATGGTCCAAAGGTCCAGCTCAGGAACACCAATTACCTAAGGTGAAGCCTAGCAGACAGCTAGCAGCTACAGCGTCCTGTTTTTTGTATCAGGCTGGAAACATGTTTATTTCTGCTGTAAAGCTTATGGGGACTGACTCACTGCTGGAGCCTCTGGTGGATGTTAAAGGAACTGCAGTTTTATTCAGCCTTGGAGGTTTAAACCTAAAAATGACATACTACAAATCTGGGTTTAAATGACATGTTTCCTTGTAACGGCTTTAACATGAGTTTTGAAGTGTTATCCATCATCACCAACATGTACATCCCTGCCATATCAAACAAGTAGCCAGGTAATATACTAACAGGGTCTTTAAGGCACCACAGTTTCCATTTCTGTATACTTGATACGTTTCACCTTTTGCTTCACTCCCCTATCTTAAAAACTCCTGGCGAAGCCAGTGTATGGGCGTGGCTGCACAGTGTTGACTTAAAGCAATGTACAGCTCAGGTGGATAAGAATCTAGTGATTGGTTCAGGAAAAATTGAACCTCTGCTCTGTCTGACATCAGGCAAGTATTTTTTTGAATAAAACAAAGCTCTGTTATAGAATCTTAAACATACACAACCTCCGATAATAAACCCAGTTTTCCTGTTTCTGTCCACGGGCTTCTGGTCCCAAAGACGCAGCTGTTCCTGGTTTGGCCTGATGAATCAGCTAGGAGAGTTTCCTGCCAACTCAAGCAGCTGAAGACTCTTCTAACTAGTTACATGCAATTTGCACGAGCTAATGTGTTTTGTAATGCAGCCCAGAATTTGCTCTTTAAGCATATAAAGCACACATTACTGAATGTTCACGTTCTCTCCTGGCAGCTGCTTTAAAGCATGAATTAATGTTTTTATGGCCCCAGTTAGGCGACTCAACTAGCCAGGGTGAGTCACCTTTATTACCTTACCTTTATTAAACCAAATTAAATAACACAACATGGAGTGTGGTTGTGCCTGCTGATATTCACTCTTTGTACATTTATGCAGGTCTTCCTGGTCCTTTTTTCCCCTCAGTCTCTTGTGACAGATAAATTTACATTTCACACAGTTAGCTGACACTCTCCTGCTTTTTATCTTAACTTGCAGACATTAAGCTCACGCTGTTGTGAAGCACAGCTGAAAATGAGCACAGTGGTGTGAATAAAAAGCTCTCAGGTCTAAATCGCCACCACACTCGAAAGGAACCAACAGCAAGCCAAAGACAGGCTAGGGTTGCAGCGTTTCTGCAGCCATATGTAAGAGAGAGGAAGAGCTTAAGAAGAGATTTTGTTTTGCTGTTGGAGAGCGATTACAGTGAAGTGGAGAGGAAGCTGTTAAGAATAATTCACAGAGGTTTTTGATGGGGACCCTTTGAAAGATGTTGCTGATTGATCTCTCTCAGCTTCACCTCTGATTCTTTCAGCTCTTCTGCTCGCACAGCATGTTGATGCAGTTGCTGCACTCCATTGGAAGGAGGTGTCAATGTGGTTGCCATATCTGTCAGGGGGAGCTGGGCCTCTCATGCACGTATGTTTATGGAGGCATTCCAGAATTTTCATCCAATTATCAGGCAGTTTGGTTTACAAAAGATTACAATTGTTAGAATGTTATTTATAATACTTGGATAAGTTTAAAATGCAGGTTTTCATAGTAACATGAGTGTCTTATGTTGACAGTAACAGTGGGTTTATATTTCTGTGTTAGGCCTGATTTAGGCTTCTGTGGGGAAACTGAGCGCTTACGATGTAATCTATGTAAGTGGCCAATGCTTGTGTGCTTGTGTGTATGCTTGTGTTTTTTCGGGGCAAACATATTTGTCCCTCTAGTTTTTCCACTACTTTGTACATTCCCTCACGTCCATTTCGATAGTTTCAGCAATCTCCCTCCCTCCCTCCTTGGTGCTATGATTATTATTCCTTATGTTGAGATGATGATGGTTATTCTCTCTAATAATGAAATCAAAAACTGCAGGGAAAAAGTAGCCGGAAATGCACAGGAGAAATCAACGGTACTTAACAGGCCAATCACAGTAGTTGCGGGCTGTGTCTACCCAATGTATAGTTACATTTCTAGGGAGATGCATGTCAGGTTATGGTGTAGGGTTTCAGAGGAGTTTGTGGTTACGATGTAGCTATGGTGTAGATTTCCCAATGAAGCATAAATCCCCAGTTAGATCTATGCTGTAAATACGTCATAACCACAAACCCCACTGAAACCCTACACAGTATTCTGACATGCACCTCTGCAGAAATGTGACTGTTTCAGCAGCCTGCACAGGTGTAAATACTGACAACAGCATCGGCCATTTGCATACGCTACAAGTAGGCTGTAGGCAGTGCTTAAAGTGGCCTGGACCCTTTAGTTACTGAGCAGTTAAATCTGGCAGCTTCATGCATACTGCTGTTGAATGAGTTCATGTTTTGTGTGTTGTAAGTAGTGTTTATTTAAGTGTCAGGTAATTTCAAATGCACCGTTTCTGTCAGCTCAACAAACATCAGCAAACACACAAAGTATGTGCAGTTTGTCTCACAGTGTGTCTGCTAGATAAAGGTACAGCTGCTGTTTTTCCCACAGAGAGAAAAGAATGAGAGATAACTTCACTCAGAGATGGAGAAAGATGGAAGAAAGAGTACAGGAGAGGAAGAAGAGAAATTATATTTTAAAGGTAAGGACTGCTCAGTGACATTTGATAGACTGGAAATGTGATGCTAACATATAATGTTTCATTAGTTTTAGAGTTTTAAAAAAGATATTGGATCTGTACATGATGTGTTGCTGAATTATGTTTTTGTGATGGTGTTCATGGTTCATGTTCATCAATTTGTATTTAATGTTTTCCTCACCAGAATATTGTTTTGAACTTCTACTAGCTTTCTAGGGGTTGGAAATCAGCCATCTGCTTATGTTGTTGTTGAGTTGACTAAATCCACAAAGCAGTGACTATCAGATTAGCAGCGCAAGAAAAATCTACTCTCAAGTTATTATGTAACTTATTTCTAAGTACTTCCCTACACTCCACTGCTACACCCAATCTTAGGTTTCCCCACACCTGCCAAAATCCCACTAACCCCTGGTTGTAAGCTTTACATAGAATCAGGACAGAAGTACAATTCAGGCGTACCTGGACCTCACATTCTCCATGGTGATAGCTGGAACGGGCTGTTATATTTCCTTCTGTTAACGCTCCACTTAGCTCCAGCTCTGCAGCCCCATCATCTCCTCTATAGCTACTCTGGGATAATGGGTCTCATTCCATTCAGAATAACTGGTGTATTCAGTACCATTATTTAGTCCTGTGTGTAAACAATGCAGTTCTCCACTGTCCAAAAAAAACAAACTAACAAAAAACAAAAAATAAACAAGAAAAAAGATGTATAAACTAACAAGGTAACACAGCAATTAGTAACAAATGAATATGTGAAGTGAAAAAGCAAAAATGACAAAAATATGGCACTCAGCATGAGGTCATGTTAAAAACTGTCCCGTCAAAGTCTGACATGAACTGAGAGCTGCAGACAAATCATTTAGTCTCTTCTCGTCAGCGCTGCTCTCCATCACTGTCTTCAAATTTGATCAAAACACATCCATGTGAACAGCGCTGTGCAGATCTGCAGGTTTCTGCAGCTTCAGTTCAGGTTCATACACAACACAAACAACAACACAACAAACATGTTCACATATGTTCACCGATATATTAATAAAAATGTTTGTGTGTGATGCAAGCCAGCATTAGTTTCAGCCAATTAACATTAACTCAGCTCAAAGGATCACCTGATGTGATAGATCAAATTAAACATGTTGTGAAACAACTTCACCTGTGAAATAGTGATTTCACATTTCTTAGTTACCTCCACCAAGGAGGTTATGTTTTTGGTAGCGTTTGCGTGCGTCATTTTGTTTGGAAACACGATACTTCGAAAGGTTTTGAATGAATTCTGATAAAACTTTGTAGGGGTGTAGAGTGGGGTCATGTTAAGAATCCATTAAAATTTGGCTTACATCCACCAAGGTCTTCAAGGTCAACTTAATGATTTATTGGTCGAAAATTGACAAAAAGCCTTATAACTTAGAAACTATGATTCTTACAAGTGTGGTGTGTATTGTCAACATATAGAAAGCACTGCATAAAGTATAAAGAAGGTCAAAGTGATAATGCTATATAGAACTATTTAATTTAAACAAATTTACTAAACAATGAAATGAATGCTACACCTGTACTATATCCACAAAAAAAATTATACTCAAAATTAAAGTATATTAAATGTATATATCTATGTTTCAACAGTGCAAATAAAAGCCTGCACTTTGCACTTGTTTTTACTGCACTACAAACTTCTTAAAGTACATAAAAAAAACAAGAAAACAAAAAGAATATATACAAAATACAAAACTATTCCCTTAAAAGGAAATACTGCCCAGAGAGGGACCTGCCTTGGTGGAAGTTTGCACTCTCGGAATGCTTCTTGTTTTGATGTTTTCTTATTGGGATATCAAAAGCAGCCAAAAGTCTGGGATTTTAAAAATGAAAGAGTCAGAGCCAATTGTAGAGCCTGATTACAAGACAAGAACTGTCACAGTCAATGGTTTTTTTTAGTGGACTCAAAATGCAGGACTCAGAACAGATTCAGTGACAGTACGTTTATTTACAGTGTGACAAAGTTTGTGAATGACAGCAAAAGGAATTGTGAGTTATGCATCCAGGCTCCCATATTTACAAATCCAGATATTCTTCTTCACAGGGAAAAACACTCTCTCTCGGTAACCCACTCAGAACACATGGGAATCCTGTGCAGAGAAGAGAACAAGATGAGACGAATGCAAAATCCAAACAGCGAAACAGCAGAAGTGCGCCAACAACACTAACTCATTCCACTACAACAATCCAGCATGAAATGAAGGAAAACCTCCAGCTTAAATAGCACCCTGATCAGCTGAGTTCATCAGTCCAGGTGTATCAACAGCAGAGGCGGGAAACAAAGGGAAGGCCCGCCCCTGCAACAGAAGTTGTGGTTAATGCACACACACACACACACACACACACACACAGAGAGAGAGAGAGAGAAATCAGAAGAAGTGAGACAGAAATGGGTGAGACGCACAAGAGACTGGAGGACCATGAAAAGAACATCTACATGAAGATATGTGTGTCCATCTGTAATGTCTGTCTGTCACATTTACCACTTTACTATTTTATGGGAATATATCAAGTAGTTGTTTCAAAATGTATTGAAATGATAAACATAATCTTTAAAGGGAAAATCCTCAGACAAACATTTAAATCAAAACCAAAAAATACATTTAATGGAGAGCCTCACACTACAAAGCAAGTTAGACATACCCCGTATTTTTTTCCTTATCTGACTTCACTTACCCTAACACTGAGAACCAAGCTCAGAGGACTCATGAAGGTGGTTATTGACTCAATAAATCAACTCAGAGTTTATCAGTCTAGTTGTGGGTGTGTTCACATGAAAAGGGTGGCAGCATTTGACCAATCAAAAACATAAGTAAGTGTACTGGCTGTAGAGTGGCTGATTTCACAAGGATAAAACTATAATATTAGAAAAATTTGACAAGGTTAAACACATAATGGAGAAGAACATAAAACAGCTGCTGACACAAGGACAGGGGAACATAGCAGGCCAAAAGAAAAGGATGACATTCAATAACACCAATTACAGATTACAACAGAAACTACGGATGGTTCCAAAGAACATGATATTCTCTTTGAAATATGTTTTGTAAATATTTCATTTCCTTTTCATTTTTACTGTGAGCACCTTTCCTGTTGTTTTAGTTTTTAGATTAGCTGCCAATAGGCCTAAATGGTAGAAAAGGAATCAGGCAGTTGGAGAACTGTGACCCTGAGGTAGCAGCTTAACTACATACATACAAAAATATAGTACTTTATGTGTTGTTATTTGATGTGTTTTTGGTTATATTTGGCATTTGTAGGAGCTTCCTGTCATTCTAGAACATGCGCTACAACTGGTAGCAGCAAAGTCTGGTAGCTCTGATCTTTACTTTATTTTTGTTGTATTTAGTTGTATTTTTATCAATTTTTTTGTCAAGTACTGATGGATACTTCTGTGGGAAGAGGAGTTTGCTCAAGAGAGGAGCTTTTTTTCATTGAAATGGAGCGGTTCTGGAAGATGCCACCCTATTCCAGCTGGGATAGGGAGGTGTTTTCGTGGTTGTCGTGCTGGTGCAGAGGTGGAGGCTTGGAGGTGGAGATGTGGGCCCTTGCTGCCAACGGTCGTCATGGGAGATGTCAACTCTCTGCCCGGCAGGGATGATGAGCTGGAGTTACTGGTGAAGACTCAGAAAGTGTATCTTGGACGGAGATGCTGAGGCTGGTGGCAGGAAAGAAGGTGGGGTTCTGGCTTTGTTTGTGGACTGGAGATGGTGTGGTCCTGTGCATGTCGCTGTCGGGGAAAGGATGTTTTGTCCTGGTTGTTGGCGGTTGGTGTGTGGCCATGTTGTGTGCCGGTGGAGTTCATTCATATCATAACAATACTTGTGTACATTCCACCCAAGGCAACAGCTGAAGCTCCATGAGAAGTTCTCCATGAAACTGTTGCTAGGATACAGACTAAACATCCAGAGGCACTCTTCATAATATCAGGAGACTTCAATCATGTTTCCCTCTCCTCCCACCTGACTGGATTCACACAATTTGTTGACTACTAGAGAAAATAA
>VUQS01010389.1:4453-17363 GCA_015108495.1 Heterochromis multidens
GGAAAAAAAAAAAAAAAAAAAAAAAAAAATCAACCTGAACAGATGTAAATATAACAATACAAAATCGAGCTTGTATCTTGACATTAATATACCCTACATGAATCATAATGGGCCTCATTCAAACAGTACGTAAGTATAAATCTGTGAGTAATCCATGCATGCGAATGTTTGAAATGACACCTGAGCTATGACACAAACAGCAGGAATATCCAGACCTTTTATTTACCTGAAATAAAGTTGCACCCTGTCTCTAGCTCCAACAAAGAGGACCCCCCATCTACACCCTTGTGTCTTCTTCCTACTTGCATTAAAAGGACAGAACATTCATTTATCTGTCTCCTGTTAATTAATAAGTCGGCAGAGAAATCCAACATACTCGTTTTGATCCTTTTTGCTCCTTTGGGTGCTGCCTATTGCCTGGACTATTAAGAATAGATGATAAGATCAAATAAATGATAAGATCATATTTGGACAGAAACATTGTTACAACTAAAACAACTGAAAATGACATTTGTCACTTTTCGTGGCACATATTTCCTCTCGACAATGCTACATTTTACCCTGTTGAAATGCTTTTCTTATTATAGTGCATCGTTCTCAACCAGTTACTTCCACAAGAGTGGTGAAAAATGGTTGAACAATGCCAGGTTCATCATTTATTCTTGTTTACAATGAATAAACATGCTCATGAGTAGGTTTGACTTTATGGTTATGTTGCTGTGATAAGGAATCGAGCAACAACTTTACCAAATTTTGACAATTCACCAACAATATGAGCCAGTTACAGATATATTTTAATCCACATATGAAAACGGGCCCTACATTTCCTGGATTTGCTGTCTGTTATGGGTGCTCTATATTTACTGTTGCTCAGGTTATGTTTTATTTTCCTTTGTATTAGATTAGCAACGCTGTGAAACCATGAGTAAGGTGGGTTGTTAGTCTAATGACGTTCACTGCATCAGCACAGAAAGGGGTCATTAAACTGTTGCTTTACACATTAGAAAAATAGATCTGTGGAAGAGAATCTCACTTCTCTAACCTATAATTAAGTCAAAAGTAATTAGAAGTCATCATATTTGAGATAAACTAATTCTGTGGGAATAACTGCTCGTGTGTTACACATTACTGGGACAACTAGTAGAACTGAACATGTTACTCCCATCACTAGATCTCACTAAAGCAGTGTGAAAATTAAAAAAAAAAAAGTTAAAGTTTCCCTGAAAAATATGTGCTTCAAAGTGGCCATTTCAGCAATCCTCTGCTCATGTTTTTGATTGCTAGATCTACTTAACTATAAGCAGATTTTCCATGCAAATGTATTTTTTCAAATACAAAAAAATTGCTTTATACAAAAGATCAACTTTTTTTTTTTTTAAGTTGATCAAACAGAATTTTTTAGTATCAGTGATGCAAGGAACATTTAATCTAGAGAAAAAGATACCTTTCATTATCTGATTGTATCTGAATACTTCATTGCACTGCATTGAGAACATTCAAGTTAAAATCATATCACCAATAATCTGATCTGATTTAGTCTACACAGTTCTAGTGAACCTCTTTTTTTCCCCATTTTATTATCCAGATGGACTTCAGTAATTGTGGTAATCACCGTGTCGGACCAAATGGGATTAAATGACGATTCAGTTCTGGGTGGGATTAGTGTTACATAAAAACATTACTAAAGTAATTGTGTGCAGCACAGCAATTCAATGTAAAAAGGAAATGCTAACCTCTATCTTGTGTTTTCATCCCTAAATATTCTTGCAGGGATAAAATATTCCTGATATAATCTAAAATTTGTAAATTGGTATACAAACATGTTGGTTTACAAATACTATAATCATTAAAAATCAATTGAATGGCTATTTTTTTTTCATGTATTTAATTTAACTTTTAGAATAGGAAAATATTTTGCCGAAGATAAAAGTGACCAAAAACTTCATAAGTAGCCCTGTTATTAAAACCCAAAAGCATGCCGGGAATAATAAAAGTCTCACAATGTGATGACCAGCAATTAGTTTTTAACATATTGCCTTTTTGTGCACAAACTTGCTGCTTTACCAAAGCGTTTGTACCTGATCGAAGCTTCTCTATGAGCAAAAACTGTGTCAAACATCAAGGTAAAAGTGTTGTATACTGGTCAGCTCTGTGGTTAAAGTGTGATTCATGATCTCAGAGCTTCTGAATGGATCAAATTGGAGGCGGACAGCCATGTGCCAGAGACGGTATGAGCCAGTTCTCCTTTCTGTCTGCCAAACAGTCCTAAACCGTCTGCCTCTGACTGAAAATGATCAGCCCCTCAATGTGGATGTAGACTAAAAGCTCAGGCCTCAAATCCTGACCCTCATTCTACTTGGTCTATATTTTTCCAGTCCAAACTAAGTGATTTATTTATTTTTTTTAGTTTAAACCGATACCTGAAATCTACAATATATAATATATTTAACCAACACCAAATGATCACCATACAACTCATTTAATTTTGGATCTTGCAGAATCCACAAAGCTGTTAAGCTACAATAAAAACAAATCTCTCTCTTTTTGTTATAAATAACAATTCAGACAGAATCTTTTTCTCCATTGCTGATGGAGATTATATCAGCTGCAGGCAGTATACTGTGTAATAGCTTAGGATGTAAAGATATCAGAATCCCAATGAAATCCCACAATTCTTGATACCAAATTCACTACAAAAACTAGAAGAGCACTCAAAGAGCCTAGAATAATGCTCTAGTTCGCCTGAATCTTTAATAATGTCTTCTTTTTCCTTTGCACCTCCTTTGTGTTAAGTTTCCAGCTGGAAGTTTTTGTCTCATCTTGCAGACAAACAGGCATTCAGGCAAAAACAGAGCTGAAAACATACTTTCACAAAGGCTCAGAAAAGTCTGTGAATCGAATAAATGTATTTCAACATAAAATCTTTTATTTGAAAAAGAAGATGCTGTGCAAACAATGAGCTAACATGCATGTGTTATATTTTGACAGACTAAATGATAATGATAGCAGCTTACTAACATGAGCAGTATCTCTCTCATTGTAAAACCTGCTTAGCTCTGAATGCCTGACTTAGAGCTGCCTAGTCATGTTTGTGGCATTTCCTCATGTCATTCAAAATGTTCTTTGGCACCATCTTGTCATACAATTATTGATACACGGACACCCAAGTATTTTTGAAAGATGAATGCATTCTAGCCATAGTCACTACCTCATGAATCCTCATGTTGGTTTGTTTCAGATAAATTAGGTATGTAGTTAGCTCTCGTATAATGAAGAATAAGAAACTCACTAAGGAAAAATGGTGAATCCCAGTGGTAATTAACTGAATCACCACTTTTAAAATTTAAAATAATGATAATACACACACTGACATCTTAATGCACCGAATGCATAATTCCACTTTTTTTTGCCTCTTTAAGGGTATTTTTTCTTCTTCATTTACACAAATATCATGTGAGGTTGTAGATGATTGTCTTGTAGTGTTTTAAATATCTCAAAACCCTTGTATTGTGATAACTTTGCTATCGCCGTCATCATGATAGTGTCATTATAGTATTGTATCATGAGTTACTCTTTGATTTCCATCCCTATAAACTGTCTTAGGTGTCCAGTATTTGGAGATCGAGTAGCTATAGAAAAAGGTTTAAAAGTAAGAGGGTTTGCTTCTATATCAGGCTACCAGTACAGATGGTAATGATTCTGGCTTTACAAGCAACAGACAAGAATTTTTTAAAATGTTGATAGGTGTCACTTATCCACAGATAGGTGGATTTGATACTGCTAAGTGAAGTTTAATAGTTAGAAGAAAATCATCCATTTTACATCCAAACTTGAATTATCAAACCTGTAAAACAGTGTCCATGCAAGCCATGTATAAATATTGATTCTAAACCATCCACAAAATATTTTCCAAAAATACTCTCAGCTTACTAAAATGCTCCTACTAAAAAGACAGTTCTTACAGTTTCCAAAGCCTTTCCCTTTGTACCCAAGAGTCCAATCTACTTGCTGTTTTGTGTGACCTGTGACCAATGAAATCCTTTCACTAGGGAGACAAAAGCTTTGTCTGCACAGTCCTAAGGAAGAAAAAAAGAAAAAAAAAAAAAAGCACCTACTAAGTACCTAATGCTTAACAAGTAACAAAACAACTGGGAGCCTGCTGTATTTGTTTCAACATCCTTGTGTGGGTGTTAACTTGTGTTTGACAAAGTCTTCACGCTCGAGCGAGCCACTTAAAAGCCAGTCAGCTAAATGTAATGTAACGCAAGGCGATGTTTCGCTCGGCTAGAACAGCTATATATTTAATCATGCTCGATTTGAGCTGATGAACGGTCGACCTCCGACGTTAGAGGCCACGATGATCCATCTGCATTCTGGGTACTTCTCAGCTGTCATTATTGATCACTTCAAACAAGGAAAACATACCCAGTCCCTCCCTGTACTCTCACCCTCTGTGCTTTGTGTTAGTTTATTTAATCACTTAATGTTTAGAGAGTTGTTTCTGCGTTTTTTGCATCTGTGTTTGCATGCTGTACATAATGTGCATATATAGTATATTTAGAATACTGTGTGTACTTGTATCAGTGCACAAACTGTATCTTTGCCCTGAGCAGCTCTGAGACATAAGTTGGTGGCTACTGGGGCTATTTATAGCTTAGGGCTCCATATGTTTTAAAAATCTGAACTCAGAAAAGTAAAAATGTTGAACATGTTTCAGAAGAAACCAGTTCAGCAAGGTTTATCATCATAGACTGAAACATTTAAAAATGTTCTGCTGGTGGTATGTAGGAGTGGAATTTTTTTTTTTTTTCCACCAGCAGTTCATTCTCCTACACACCTGTCTTGCAGGTCTCAGTGCACTCCATTTGAAATTAGAAGGCATAAAGTACATTTGTGTGGCTCTACTTGAGAGTTATGAACCAAATATAGAGAGCATCACCGGCACATTTTATACTTGATAAGAAATTCTAGGATTCTCACTAAAACCGCATGAATAACAACAATTTAGAAGAGCTAAACAAACTTCAGAATTTCACAAAAATTTTAGGTCCCCTATGCAGAATTTTGGACTTTGAGAACTATATTAAAAAAAACGAGCAAGTATGAAAAATACACTTTGGGGAGCTATACAAAAGTTGGAAACTTAATAGGTTATTTAACCGTAATCCTGCTTAGAGTGCTCCAAAAAAGGCGTGTCTGTGTCTGTGTCTGTGTCTCTGTGTGTCTCTGTGTGTCTCTGTGTGTGTGTGTGTGTGTGTGTGTGTGTGTGTGTGTGTGTGTGTGTCGGACTTTGTGCATGTCCCTCACACAGGCATAGTAACAAGCTTAGCAAAGCAATCTCATCCTTGTCCCTCTTTGCAGAGCTCAAACCTCGGTCTTGTGTGCATATTTTCCCCTTAAAGGGCCTACCATGTATAACAGAGTGTGTAATTTGCCACATGCTATGCTGTAGCTCCTGTTTCTCTGGAGCTTTTTTTTTTTTTTTTGGTTGTCCACATGGAGTCACATAAGCACAGATTTCCAAAGTGGTGACAAAACCTCCATATACAGGATCAATACAAATGGCCTGTTATTAGATGTGATTGGAGTGGGTTGTTTGGGGACTTTTCAGCAACTGGATAACTCCCCCTACAGATCTCAGTAATCGATTTGAAATCACCACGCAGCAGATGCATTGAATTCTCCAGCTATTTCTCATTCCATTCTGTGATGCCATACTGTGCTTCTGCGACCAGCCCTCGCAAAGGGAGTCTTAGTTCCACCCTTCAGGCCGTAGATATAAACTTCCTGCTCAGAGACAAAGAAAATCTGCTTTGCTTCCAAGCTTTAGCAGTGTGAATCTGCGCATGTGATCCTTACAGTCCTATGGATATTATGTATTTGGCTTCCAGCTGTTTATGTGTGATCTTATCTTGTATTTGCAGTGCAGATCTTTTCTTGTCCCAGCGAGGCAGGTGTTTTGGCTTTCCATTTGTTTTCTCATTCCTAGGAATTCAGTGCACTGGAGCTGCATATTAAGGAGTGCAATCAGACTCCGCACACGCTCATAACCTGAGTGTCATGAGGACAGATGATGGCTCAGACTATACAGGCTCACACTGTAATGGCTGCTATAGTATTACATGTCATAACACCCATTCCACTTTGGAAAGGAAAGTGATGAGGGTTAGAGAAACTGGAATGTCCTCATCAATTATTGCTGAAAATTTGAAAGATATGGCACATTCAGTGTGATAACCTTGCACCTTAAGATGTACATTTTCAAGGTCATTTAAAAAAAAAAACTAAAGGTAGGTGGGTGAGTCTGGATATGTACTTTCTGACAAACATAAGCTTGCCAAATTTGCTGTACATCCTTAACAAATTTAATACTGAACAATAAAATGATTCTAATATCAAAGGGGTTACCCTGAAATTACTTTTATTGAACTCACTTTAACATTAAATGCCTTTAAGATCTTAACAGAAACCTCTGAGGTGAGAAAAACATGTCTGACCTACCAAAAACTACAAAGCAGCTTGCCCTTGTGTGTTTGTACTATAAGACAGTTTTATGATAGCAGGGCTTTTACTGAACCTTTTACAAGATAATAACAGCTGAATATAACTAGGAGAAAATTGCTGTTTACATTAATACATAAAATCAGTGTAAACAGCAAATTGATACGTGAACTACAGAACCCAATTTGGCAGATTCCGGCTCACGCTGCAGGGGCGTCTAATACATAATCCTTCCTGACACATAAGATTATGATACTCATAATCAACAAGCTAAAAATCCAACATAGAGTAGTGTAACTGATCTTCTTTATCTCAAAGCATCATCAAGTGCCATGTGAATAAACAAGCTTGAGCTCATAAATGAAAGCAAAGCCTGACTTTTAAGAGTTTAATGAAATCAATGGAATAACATGATGGTCCGCATATTTTCTGCAATAGACACACACAATGGATTTGTATGAAATGTGGTCCAGTGTGATATTATCTCACTGATTAGCCTCTCTTTTTAACTTTATACCCCTTGAAAACCTACTAGGAGTAACCCTTGAAGCTCTTTTCTGAACTGAGTGGTTTCTGTCATATTTCAGGCCTGCTCATAGAACAAAATGACAGAAGTTAGTGAGGGTGGTCTCTGCCCATGCAGCTACCCTTGGAAAAACCCAGAAACTATTCTAATGGTCATCAAACCACGTCTTTATTGATATACACTGAGGTGTCAAAACTCATCATTAAGGGTATGGGAGAGGTCGTCAAATGTCGTCTTTATGGGGAAAGAGTTAAAGTTCAGCCTCTTTACATATGATCAAAGCTGTGTTACTGCTAATGCAAACTCAACATTTTCAACACCTGCTGCATCACATCAAAAGCACGGAGCATCTTTTGCTGCAAAGAAGCCACAGGAAACACAAAGTGTTTATCTATGAGGTTAGCACCAACTGGGATCATACAGATTGTAGAAACAGCTATAGCAGCTCTCTCGCTTTGTCACCGTCAAGACAGAGAGAGAGGTTTGCTACAAGCTCTAAACAATTGTTTATGCACACCTCCCCCTGCTGACTTCAAGAGATATTTATGAATGCTCTGATTATTAAATGTAAATAAATAATATTTTGCTTTTGATGACAGTTTTTTTTGTTTTTGTTTCAGCAGGTGGCGCTTCAGGCACTAGAGATTTAATTTTTTTTTCTTTTTCTCCTTTGACTTGTTGTCTCTTCTGACCTACCAAAACAGTATCATCTCTGTGTTCTGGTACCTCTTAATTTATAAATTAAGCACCAAGTAAGAATATGAATCATAATATTAGGAATACAAATGAAAAGCATATGCTTCTGTGCTCTTTCAACATCAGAAGGGCTTGGAGAATGGCAGGAGAGAGAGTTTATTTAAAATAAGCTGTTTACTTTATTCCTGACTTTTTCTCCATGATCCACAAAAAGTAGAGATGCATGACAAAAATAGTATATTGTAAATATTTAAAAGACCCCTTTCCCCTGGCTCCCCTGTATTTTGGAACAGAGCCTGGGGGTGAAAGTTGCATTGGCTGTATATACATTCATCTGCATTCATCATGCACACAAGTTAATTGAATATGGGAATGAATTAATCATGTGCTAAAATGAATCATAACATGTATGAAATGTATCCCGTGTGCATGCAATAATTTTTTTGTGTGCTCCTAGTAAACTGTGGCCTTCAGGGTTTTTTTTAATCCCTTTGTGGTTCTTGCTGAGCTCCATATATAGTAATCCATCCACCCATTCATCCATCCATTTTCTTCATGGTACAAAAAGTATATTCTTTCATTTCTAAGTTTTTATGTATCACAAGATAATAAAAAAAATCTTCTGGTTCTCAGCACGCCTTAAAATTGGGTAAATACAACCTCAGACGAACAACAAAACATGACATACTACACTGTGTCATTATTTATTTAACAAAAACTAAGTACACCATTACTGCTTCAACAGGAATTAAGAGGGTAACAGCCAGGTCCTGCTAATCAAATGCACTTGATTCATTGATCATCAGCAAGTATGAGCACCTCTATAACAGCAGACATTTTGGCAAGTGTGTGTTCACACAATGCCAAGGAGGAAAGACATCAGCAAGTGGTGCCGCCCATCAATCTGGAAAGGGTTAAAAGGCAATTTCCAAACAATTGGAAGTCAATCATTCTTCACTGAGAAAGATTATTCACAAGTGGAAAACATTTAAGACAGCTGACAATCTTCACAGGAGTGAATGTCCCAGCAAATTCACCCCAAGGTCAAACTGTGCGATGCTCAGAAAAACTGCAACAAAGCCCACCTGGCTTGGCGTGAGTTCAGGCGTTTAGCCTTCTGCAGATAGGCTTGTGGTCTGTCCAGATTATGAAGGGGTGCTCTGCTCCCTCTAGCCAGTGTCTCCATTCCTCTAGAGCCTGTTTGACTGACAGTAGCTCCCGATCTCCCACACTGTAGTTGCACTCTGCAGGGGACAGATGACGAGAAAAGAAAGCACATGGATGCATCTTATCTTTGAAACACTGGGACAGGACAGTGGAAAAGAGGAGGGCCGGATTATTCCAGCAGTGAGGGAGTCATGGATGTAGGTCTCCATCGCTTCTCTTTCTGGTTTTGTTAGGGCGACTAGTGGGAAGGGTGGTGGGGGTTCTCAGAGGCTCAGGAGAAACAGCAGCTGAGGGAGAAGTTCATGCTCCTCCAGTTGGGTTCCCTGAGATGTAAGCGCTTTCTGAATTGGATCTGTGTCTGCTCAGTCCATTTTGGCCAGATCGTTCTGACACGACACCAGGTTGCCAGGACTCACTCGCAAGACACAGAATAAATCAGAGTTCACGAGGTTTATTCACAAGGAAGGTTTTCAGTATGAAACAACAGGTAAGTGGATAGCAAGGGCTCTAGCGAGCTGGGCGGAGGCAGGCAGGTTCACAGGAATCTTCACAGGCACATTAATGGGAAACAATCTGCATGGAGACACAGAGATTTCATCCAGGCAAAAACAACAGGAAACAGAGAGCTGCGGCATAGAGCATATGATGTTACCATTACTGACGCAACGATCTGGCGATGACTGAGGGGAAGCTTCATCCTTAAGAAGGCAGCCGCTGATGACCACACAAGCCACAGGTGAGTTGATCACCCAACAGCTACCAGGTGTGCCTAATCAGATGGGCGGAGAGGCATGGGAAGGAACCGCCTTTGGAAAACAAGCCATTAGAAAGAGGAAAAGATAGGAGAGCCGGCACGGGAGGACTAGGGGACCGTGACAAATATGTCATGTGTTGTTTGTCATCTGAGGTTGTATTTACTTGATTTTAAGATCTGATAAGGACCAGATTATTATTATTTTTTATTATATCCTGATGCATAAAACATTAGAGCTGAAAGAGGGTGTACTTTCTTTTTTACCATGACTGTATATATATCTATTGCACACGAATGAAATACAGGAAAAAAATTAATCCTATGGTGTGCTCAAATGAATCAAAATATGCACAAATTCTATCTCATGTGCACGCAATAACTTTTTGTGTGCTTGTCGTAAAATGTGGCCTTTTTATCCCTGTATGGCTACTTCTGGGCGTATATGTATACAGACATGTGTCATGCTATTATTACCAGTATCTATTGCCAAGGATTGCCAGGACATAAATTTAATGGCATACAACGTTAAAAGCTGTGTAGACTGAGCGTCATTAATACATGTAAACAATAGTTCATAATATAATTGATACCAATTCTTGCTGGTGGTTTTATGATATAACAAAATAAATCACTCAACTCTTCAACTGTTTGTCACTATCTGTCATATTGTCTGCTGGTTTTAGAAAAAAACGGTACGTCCTGAATGAATATGAGACAATCAGAGTGAGCTGTCATTTGTAATCAAAGCAGGCTACAGTAGCATGCACTGCTAATGCAAAAATGTTTTTTTGTTAACTTGTTTCCCAAGCCAACGGCCAACATTTCCAAACTTCAAAGAACTGCTTTCACGCCCACATTCTACTGCGAATCAAAAAAGAGATAGAATATAATTGCAGCATATGAATAATTCAGTTGTGGGGTTTATGATAAGACACAATTCTTATCAGGGCTTTCCCTCAAGGTCCTGCAGACTGCTTTTCCCATTTTGTATGGCTGGCTGCTTGTGCAAAGTTCTGAGGTCTCTATCTTCTCGCTCCCCTGCTTCTTCTGATGCTCACCAGGAGAACAAAGTCAGCAGAATTCACACTGACTGACTGACACCAAGTCACTGCCAACATACAGGCTGCTCACTCTGCAACAATGTGGCTCTGTAGATTAAGACTTCACCCTTCAAAACACACAATACGCAAGGAGACGGGTTTTGCATTAATTATTAAAATGTAACATCACTCTATCCTTAATAGGCCATGTTTACAGTGATGAGGAGCGGGGTAGGAGGTGGAGAGAGTGCAAACAGAGAAGGCAAAGTGGAAACCATTTATGATAGGGCGATGCTGTTTGGAATAATCTGTATAACTGTATTGTTAGTGAGAGCAGGGTGAATAATAGACACCATCTGTAAAAAAGACATAATAACAGCCTAGAGTTCTTTTTTTCTTTTTTGTTTTTGAACACGTCTGTCCGGAAAATGGGGATCTGTGAAATCTTTAGCACTTTAAAGCACAACAAGAGTTCTCCCCTGTGTGTGCAGTTTTTCTAAGTGTTGTGCCTGTAAAGCGAATTTTTTTTTCTCTCTCCACTTAATCTATTGTTGAGAAGCTTATACTACAGGGTTTAACAATGACCTCAACAAACTCTTCTCTTTCCCTGGCACTCTGTGACTACTTGGGAGAGTTACCATACTTTGCAGCTTACTTCACTTCAGAGGTGTCTATCCTGGGCTCATATCAAAGGGATAGAGTTTCTTAAC
This sequence comes from Heterochromis multidens, assembly GCA_015108495.1. Classification (NCBI taxonomy): domain Eukaryota; kingdom Metazoa; phylum Chordata; class Actinopteri; order Cichliformes; family Cichlidae; genus Heterochromis; species Heterochromis multidens. The sequence continues at coordinate 15,848 of VUQS01010389.1, forward strand.
TGCTGCCTGATTTTCTCAAAAGAAAAAAGAATCCCCTTACTATTCTCTGCACCAAAAAGTCACCTCCAGATATATCTCATACACATCAAAAAAAAATGGAGGTGTATTTCATAAAGGAGGAAAGGAGTGGTGTGCTATCGTTAACTCACGTATGCCTATCTTGAATTGATAGATGAGACAGGTCTTCAAATTTAACGTTCAGTGCTTTCTCCTGATATATCAAATCCATCCCTGTCATCTGAAAGTTTGCATTCACCCTGCGATGATGGCCCATGGCTTCAAGGCACTCAGAAGAGATCATAGACAAAGCAGAGTCAAAGCTGGGTATTAAACGGACTCGGAATCCATTTCACTTTTGGCACTGCCTGCCAGACAACTTTGTTCTGATATAGAGAGGTGACCTCTGCAGTTAAGTGCCTGAGATGACTGCGGGGGTCAGCGCTTTTAGAAGTCTTTCACACATGTTGGAGGGACCTTTAAGGATATCTATTTTATGTGCAAGAAAGGATTCTCTTGGCCACTGCCCCCCATGCACAGCCTCATAGTAACTCATCACAATGGACTGACTGACAGATTAAACCAGTTGGAGTAGGGCCTGTCTACACTCTGGGGACTCTGTGACACTAATTTGTTAGATATTTTGATAGCACTCACCCCAAAGTTCTGAATGTTATATTGTTTTAATTCTACACAAAACTAATAATGACTTCATGTCCTCCGGTTCAATTAATCGTGACAAGCTCTGACTTCCTTCTATCTTGAATGATTCAAGGAAGTTGGGCATTTTTAAAATGTGTTTCATCTTTGTCAATCAGTAACTTAAGATCTCTATATATCTTTTATTCTGGCTTTCAATAATTCTGTAACCCTTGAGTGACATGTTTCCTTTCTGAGTAAAATGTTAATTATAAGAAAAAGACAAAAAAACTTTATTTATGATGTGACATATGATATTCATCTGGAGTTCAAAGGATAATCAAGTCTAGACACACCACGGTAAAGGCAGTGTATAATAAATTACAAAGGAACATTTCTTTATAAAGCAAAAATGGAATGTGTTTCCATAATAAAATTCAGTAATCACATTACACTTACTCAGTTATGTTGTTACTTGTGGTTATTCAACTGTCTACTCTTTCCCCCTGCTCATTTGTGCTACAGTCAGCGGGCTTCTGCTTGTGTGGAGGGTGCAGAAAACTAGTTGAGCACCCAAAAACTTTTAAGGAGTGGAGATATGGATGTTACTTTCATTTTTATTGCACAAAAGGACAAGAAGTTGAAGGTGAAGTACAAACCTTGCCCAGGCTAGAAACATCTATCCACTGCTGCTAACGTGAAATTGACTCTTTGCAAGTGTCTGCAGAGACAGCATCCTAACATAAAGCAAGTAGCAAAGAACCTCGGACCCAGTGGGACGGGAAAGATGAGTGGATGCTGAGCCCAGCCAAGCAACCCAAGCTTGATTTTCAGCAGGTAAAAAAAAAAAAAAGGAAAAAAAAAAAACAATTTTTTTTAG
>VUQS01010394.1:2815-19219 GCA_015108495.1 Heterochromis multidens
TTTAATTGTGGATTTTTTTTTTTTTTTTTTTTTTTTTTTACTGAATTTAGATGCGCTATTCTGCACAAAATGTTAGTCGCTATAGAACTGAATAAAGAACTGTTTCATCACTACACAGTTAAAGTGTGAGAATGATTGGCTCAAATAATAGATGAGGAATATCTCTGGATTGTGTGTGCATGTGTGTTTAAGAGAGTACAGGAGAAAGTGAAGGATGGGAGGGTGGACTAGTGGGAAGGTTATGTGCAGGGCATGCAGATTATCGGTTTTTATATATTACAGCTTATTTTTCTGAAAGTTGGGGTGCTATTTTTATTACTTAAAAGACAACATAGCCTATCAGATGTTGAAATTGGGGCATTTTTTTAATATGCTAATTTGAACTTGCTTCCAGACTTAGGCATTTGGAAGCTGAGTAGGCCAATTGCTGCAGTTTTAACTGCTCAACAGTTCTAGGCTTCCTTTGTTACATTTATTATTTCATAATGCCCCAAATGTTTTTACTGGGTGAACTGCAGGCAGACCAGTTCAGCACCCAGAGTCTTCTACTTCTGTAATCATGTGCAGAATGTGGTTTGGCATGGTCTGGTTGAAATAAGCAATGCCTTGCCAGAAAAAGACAAAGTCTGGATGGCAGCATATGTTACTGCAAAACCTGGTGTATCGTTCATCAGTGATAATCCCTTCACAGATGTGCATGTTGCCCATGCCATGTGCACTAATGTATCCCCTTAATGTCACAGATGCTGATTTTTAAACTGCTTCCTGAAAACAAGTTGGATGGTTAGCCGAGAGGATGTAGCCTCCATGATTTACAAAAACAATTTTAAATTTTTATTTATTATATCACTTTGCTTCACTTTAAACGAGCGTGGGCCCAAAGAGGGTGGTTGTGTATTTTCTTTCTCTGATAGAGTATGTATGTATGTATGCATTTATTTATTAATGTATATATTTATTCATGTAGAGTATGCATATAAGATTTAGACAGTAAAGACCAAGATTTATTTCTACTGAGGTCTTTGATAGAAAGAGAGTGAAGCTGTAGCAGTCTGGATAAGTGAGAGATATCATGTTACAAAAAAGGTTAAATTTTCATAAATAAAATTAATCCAAGAAAAACAGCACAAAATCAAAAACAAGAATCTGTTAAGTAGGATGATGAACTTCCACTTTGAAGACTCAGCGGTTGTACAATTTGGCATTTATTTTTTTGTGTGCAGTGTATAAATATTGGCATCAGTGCTGGTCTTATAGAGTAGCTGGGATGTGACTGGTTAACCGATGACCTATTAAATACAGCTGGCTTATTTGCTGTAATTGGTTATATTCATTCAGTCATGGTGGGCCAATGATTTACAGTACTATGGAAAAGTCTTGAGCTACCCCTCATTTGTTTATATTTTGCTTCCAATGAGCCAGACCTTTGTGTCTTTTTTTTAAAGTGGTCTTGAGCAATAGTTCTCCAGGCTTTATGAGGGTCTTTCAAAGTTTTTCTTTGAACATTGGCTGCTTTTTTTTTTTTAACTTATTTTCAGTCCAGTCCTTGTACCTGACCATTTTCAGAGGATTTTTTGTTTAATTTATTTATTTTTTGCTAAGCCACTGACCTATGAATCATTCAAACAAAACAGTGTTGTGTCTTTATATAACAGACAAATTATCAAAAAAATATTTTTAAATTGTATCTTTAGGCACTTTGTTACTTGCGGCCTCTCGCAAAAACACAATAATTTGTTCCCATTTCTTTAGTTGAATCTACATAAAATGCCAAAGATAACACAGTTTGACAGGCATAAAATAGTATTCTTGCACCAACAAACTGATTCCCAAAGAGCTAGCAAAAAAGGACAAAAGAAGAAGTGGCAGGCCTAAAAAAAAATCTATCTACAGCAGTTGAACAGTATCTGAAAGTCATGTCCTTAAGAAATAGGAAAAAATCCTGCACAGACCTGTCACAGGACCTGAGAGATGCATCTGGTCCTTCAGTTGATCTATTGTTCACTAAAGTTTCATCAGAAATGGTCTCAGTGGAAGGGTGGCTGTCAAGAAGCCATTATTAAGGAAGGGAAACAGGGAGAAAAGGCTGAGATATGCCAAATTACACAAGAACTGAGCTGAAAATCAGTGACAACTGGTCTGGAGTGGAGTGATGAATCCAAATTTGAAATTTTTGGTTCAAATCATCATCACTATGTACAGAGGAGGTCAGGAGAGAACAGTGAGTGTCTACAGCCATGTGTAAAACACAGTGAAGGCTCTGCCATGGCTTGGTGCTGCATTTCAGTCAGTGGTGTTTGGGATCTTGTCAAAATTGATGGAATTATGAATGCAGAAAAGTACCATCAGATTTTGATCCCCCCCATGCAATATTATCTGGAAAGTGTTTGATTAGCAACAGTTTCATTTTTCTGCATGGCAGTGATCCCAAACATACTGCCAATGCAGTAAAAGCATGCCTGGATAGAAAAACACACAATAAAACACTATCAGTCATAGATTGTCCTCCCCAGAGCTCAGACCTCAACATTACTGAAGCAATGTGGGATCATCTTGGCAGAAAATGGAACAAAAGGCAGAAACATCCAAAGAAGAGCTTTGAATGTCCTTCAAGCAGCCTGGAGAACTATTCCTGATGATTACTTAAAGGAATGACAAGAAAGCTGCCTAAGAGAGTTCAGACTGTGTTGAAGAATAAAAGTGTTCGTACCAAATATTGACTTTCAAGCTTGTTAGAATTGTACAAACTCTGTTTTTGCCTTATATACTGGATTTCCACTTATCTTTCTTACCTTATTTCCCAGTTTTCTATCAAAAGATAAAGAAATGATGGGTGGCTTGAGACTTTTGCACAGTACTGTAGATTTTACCTTACAAAATTATTTAAATTAGTTTTTACAAAGTGAAGTATACAGTTTTTTTTTCAGTTTAGGAAATAGAGAGCATAGGTTTTGGATCATGCACAATATTGGAAAATTTGGTAAGTGAAAAGTTTGCTCCAACTATGGATAACTTCATAACTCAGAGTGTGAAGTTGGTCCAGTTTAGTTAAATCCTTACTTGCAATATAATGTTTGAGATAGAGCAAGAGTTTCTGTAGAGAGGGGGGTGGGATCATATCTACATGAAGAAAACTAGAAGAATCACATTACTGAGCTGCATCTCAACAAGCTGTAATATGGAAGAGCAGACTCTGTACCCTGGAAACAACTTGCTGACACTGCCATGCCTAATCCTCCTTTGTGGGCAGGAGAAACATGTATTTTGCCATTCATCATTAGCATAATAAGCCAGCACATGGCACTTTGCTGTTTTGCATAAACAGTACACCCCAGTTTATGATTATAAAGAGGCCCTGGGGCCAACTAGCCTCTTTATTCAATTAATGAATAGTTAATGTATTTAAATTAGTCCTGCCTGGTCAATTTGAATCAGTGTGCTGTGCAGACATGAAGCAATACAAATGTGTTTTTCCAAAGAGATGCATTTCTTAAAGATATATATGGATATACAAGAGAACATTTTTTTCTCTGAACAGTATTATAAATTCTTTAGCTTCAGCATTGGTGCTAATCTCACCAGGATTGATAGTAACACCATTTTGTTTACTTAAGATCACACAATAATGGCAGATTTTTAGGTGTAACCTGTATGTTGAAGACTATATTCTCAAACAATGGTAGCATGGCTGAACAACAGCAGGGATTAACATGTTGGAAGGAGAAAGTGGATGGCAAGAGTGGCTTTCAACATGAATATTTCACTGTGGAATAGAAAGGGGAGGGGGCTGCAGCTACAGGGGTGTTCAGTTAACCATGAGATTGCACACACTGCAGAATGCATTTGGTTAATGTAATTAAGAAAACCCTATGGTGGGAGACACAGAGCATTAGTGTCCAGAAAATTCAGTTCAGTTGTGGCCTCTTTTTGCCCCATGCTTACACATACACACTGTATTTATCAGATTTATGAGTGAATCTTCTTTTAGTGTGACAGCAGCTTTAGCAAAAACAATTAATCAGAACATCTGAATAATTAAAGAGTTATAAATAACTGCACAATGGAAGTGAGTCTGACAGCCACCACCATTCTTTTTTTTTTAAATCGCTGTGTACTGTATACCTGAAGACATGCCTGCAACATTTCATTCACTGGAAGTATCCAGTATCTTCTTAAAGCTTTTGAACAAGTGTACCCCTGTCTTCGGTAAAGATAGAGAAGTCCAAATCTCATGGATGTTTGCTTTTAATGTCAATCTTTTTTTCTTTTTTTTTGCTCTGTTTTGTCTTTCACCTGCAGCTCAGGGATAGGTGGTTCTCTCTTCTGTAACTTTGAGCCACAAAGGTGACAAAAAAATAAAACAATACAGACTTATACAATGATTTCAATGAAAAGCCTCATGTTGTATTTCAGTAATACACAAAAACTGAGCATGATGCCAAAATGAAGATTATGCCAAAGAATTGGCACTGTGATGTCACCCATTTGATAGTGAAGACCTGTTATGAAACCACAAGCTGAGCATGTTCGCCGTCTCTGTTCTGGTGTTCTGAAACTAGATGTGATCAGCAAGGGGTGGATCTGACTTGAGGATACCACACACTCATTGGCTTCTTGTTTTATTCAGTATGACCTGAAACTACCAGATGAGGCCGTAAAGTTGTCAGGAAAGTGTTGAGGGCTGATTTTACATAGATTTCTCTACAACTTGAAGTCTTTTTGGAGGACCAGAGGAGTCACCCCCTGCTGGACATTCAAAAGAATGCTGGTTTAAAGCACTTCCACATTGGCTTTTCAGACCCTGAAGCTATGTCCATTTTTATGCCATCTGTGGCTGGGACCTTGTGTGAAGTTGTCCTTTCTCACATGTAGTCTGTGTCAGACAAGTCCTCACTATTGGATACACACTATTACATCCACCATTTGATTTTTCTTTTTTCTTTTTTTTCTTTTTTAAATTTATCAAGGAAGTGAGACTTGAGCTTAAAAACTTCTTTTATAAGAGTGTCCTGGGTCAAGATAAGCAGCATGTTTCAGATCACAGAAGAAACTGGAGCTCACACAAGCACAGGGAAAACATGCAAAGTCCACACAGCAGGGCTCTGCCTGGGTTTGAAACCAGGAGCCTCTGGCTGGGAGACAACAGTGGTAACCATTGCTAACCGTGCTGCCTGGTTTAGGTGAGGATACCTGGGTAATGAATGCAGGAGAATGACCACTTGCTAGCTGTGAATTTTGTACCAAAGATCTTCATGTTAAACACTGTAATATCTGATTGGGTAATGTCTAGAAAAGTTCAGGACTGCAGTGTGGAAACAGTTTTAGAAGCTTAATTTAAAGCAGTGGTTCTCAAACTGTAGTGTGGGGCCCCACTACTGAGTCATAGAGGCACTCCAAGTGGGGCCTGGAGATACTGGACATACTTTGAAGTGAGACTTTACTGACAGGATCCTGCTGAACTTTGTTTCACTGAAATTCCATTTGGATTTTTTTTTTCTCCTGACTCATAGAAATTGTGGGCTTGATCTCTTTTTCAGCTTGTGAAGTTGGATATGCCACAAAATGTTTAAGAAACTGATTTAAAGTGTTACTTTTTGAAAAAAAAAAAATGTAACAGTAGAATGCAAAAAGCAGGTTAAACCGAAACCTGAAGAGATCACCTGCTAACCAATAACCAATAAAGCTTTTATCTGTGATGATCATGTTCAACTTTAATCAAAGCACACCTGTCCACATCATCTCTGTAAGTGTGAGAATTTAGGTGGTTTTTTAACAACCTTATTGTATTACCTCTTGGTTTATTTCTCGTTTTATTTTTGTCTTCACTGTATTTCCCTCAAAGGCGATTTGATCCCGTTTCACTTGATCCACTAAACTGTTCAGGTCTGCAGTGCGTTCTTGGGATTTCCCTCTGCTTTTTCTCATTAATATGATTTTTTTGTTGTTGTTGTCAGGTTTCAGGTTGTGGAAGAGTCGAAGTGGAATACTGATTAGACTAAACAATAACAGAGAACACAGAGTCTCTCATCACAGAATTACACAATTTTCCTCTTCCCTTGTGAATTTTCATAGTAACAATAACTCACCGCCCCTCTTATACGCGATAGATTAATAAACTTCTCCTTGCTGCCACATAGGAGAAAAGAAACCTTTGCTCTGTTTAATGACAACTGTAAAGTGGAGGCAATCATGGGATACCTCCCATGACATTTCCCCGTTCCTGTCCGCTCCACTTATCTTAGACAAATGGCCGTGCCAGGCCACTATCGAGATGAAGCGTTTTCCCCGAGTCATTACGTCTGTCACTGGGGCCATTTCCATATTGAAAAATCTGAAACAATAAACGACGCCTGAGCCTTTAATAACTGTGAAGGAATCATATTTGGAAAATTGCATTGAAGCAATAACCTTTTCTCCCTGTAATTAGATGACAGAGAGGTCCTGGTTTTAATTAAGTCAGCAATTTATAGTCGCACAGCCATACCTCAGTGTGCTGATTAGTATAGGAGGGATCACAGAACAGCGTTGCTTCAATTCGAACAGATTTGATCTAGTAATTACTGTTTTATATGGCAAAGGCCGCAGCAAGTCTCAGACTCTAGACTCTGTTGATGCAGTGCTCCATGAAGCATGGCCCTTCCTTTCCATCGTTACTCGAGCTGAAAATATGTGGCAAGTAAGTGTCTGTCTGAATAGGTCTTCAAAGGGGGTCATCAACAGAGGACATAATCTTTGAGGAGGCATATTAAGGTGGAATTGTGAATGCAGGGACCTCTATATGTGTGTGTATGTTTGAGAGTATTTGTTTGAGTGCAGCATGATTTCATGCCGCATCTTAATTGATCCTCTTGGTCACTGTTAAATGTTAACATTTGCACGAGGGGGCAGGAGAGTTAAGGATGCTGTTTTAGTGCAGTGTTAATAAACATGGCAATTTACTGTCAATTTATGTTCTGACAGGTCGTAATGAAGACCATGAAAAGAAGATTAGCTGGAGCTGTTACAGCAGACCGTCTGGGGACCATCATCATGAGACTGTGGGGACCAGCGCGTGTTGTGTGAGCTGGCAGCCTCTGGCTTGCTGTAGTCGTCTACATGATTGACAGTAATGGTCCGGTTTTAGAAAAAGAGCAGCAAATTTATGTTCACTCATTTATCAGATTACACAGACATGCATCTATAGGCGATCAGAACAATAGCACATGGCAGCCCCCTTGACATATCATTAGTGACATCTAACAGATGCTTGTGATCTGTGCTGCTAATTTCATTTGTTTCTCCGGCTAACCATAACAGGATCTTCAGGAAGAACAGGAAGATTTTTCAGAGATGTTCAAAACCACTGAATTCTATGCCTTTTGTGTTTGTTGCTTGTTTGCTGATTCTCTCTGCCACATTCTTCACTGCCCGTGAATCGCTACAGCCCTGGTTTGAGTTTGGCTGTAGACCTCTGCTGCTTGTTGTACCACATCTTTCCCAGTACTTCCTAGCATCTTTCTAGTTCTAACACATCTAATAAAGACATAAAGATGTCCCGATATACTTAAAAAGCAGCTTTGAAGTGAACACACCTGGTAAAGATCAGAGAGAAAGTACGTGGAGACTCCTGCAGGACTTCTTTCAACCTAATTAGCAATCCCAAAAGCCTAATGGAAGAATGAGGTTAATTAATCCTAGCGGATATCTCAGATTGAGCAGAGGGACTCCTCGGCCCCTAGATCTTCCCTCCATAAAGGTCACACTTCACAATAAGAGAACAGTGCATGTGTTGCCCCTCTGATGTCCTCTCATCCCATCCCTCAAAACATAATTTGATCTCCTTCCTTCAATCAGCATAACTATATAGCCTGAGAACAAACCCTGGAACACACTAGGACATTAAGTGCTAATACTAAATGCCCTCTCCGGGCTCTGAATCATCCATAGATCTGTGACAAAGCACCCTCAGAGTTGATGGAGTCTGGTGCTAAATGCCCGCCACTGGCTAATCATCATTTGTGTGTGCTGACGCTAGATGCTAAAGGGTGTCTCTAGGCTTTGGCTGCGTGACTGTGGCCTGTGATTTATGGGTCATCATTTGGGTGACATTTTCCTCTGGTTCAACTTTCTAGTCAGTTGGCATTACAATACTTTCTTTACACCTTCTTTACACTGTGGCATGTTCTAGGGGAAACTGTGCTCAAGTGTGTCCAGCCTTTTTGCTGCAGGGTTTTTCTGTGGCCGAGGACACTCTTGTAGCTAAGCACTTCTACAAAGGCCTTAATAGAATGTGATGTAAAGAGGTTCATCTCCCCACTCTAATAGCCCTAATTCTTCTCAGAGCATTAACAAAAAGATGGCATCATAACTAAAACACTACAACAGTGGAAATTAAGTATGAAGAAATTAAGAAAAGAAATATCAGTGTTTTTAGTGTACTGCTATTGCTTCCACTTGAGGTTATTACCAGCTCTTTCAAACTCTTTCTCTGACTTGCTTCACTACTCCCTCATCCAGCACATAGGATAGTGGAGGGGTTTTGGCTGCAGAAAGAGTGTCTCCCCTGGGCTGCAGCGCAGCTCCTGTCCCCCTTCTCTCCCTGCAGCTGGAGCTACTAGAGCCAGATGCTTCGTAGCTCCACCACCCTCTGTCCCCCCTTTCTCTCTTCCAGGAGGATGGTGCCCAGAGAGGAGGATGACAAACGCCTATGCCTCCTCTTACTGACGGATTTGGACGACCTGACTCCAGCCCTGCACTGTTCCAACCGCCAGCACAAGATGTTGACTTAATGGAAGGGGGTTGGCTGTGGATGGGCCCATATGCGTTTGTATTGGGAAAATATGGCAGGGCGGTGTGTGTCTGTGTATCTCAGTATTCAGTAGGATTGTGTGTGTGTTTGTATGTGTCTGCGTGTGTGCGTCTTTTCACCTAGCCCAGACTGCCTACATCCATCATGCCATGGCGCTTTGGCAAAGAGTGGGACTCAGACAGCTTCACTAACACACGGTCAGTTAAATTGCCTGTTAAATTGTCCTGGTCCGTAGCTATCTTAGGTGTAGATAAAAACACTGCACTTAAAGCGTGCACTTAAAGGCAGAAATTGTCAAGTAAATGCCAGCCTCCCTCCATGCATAGAGTGAGAAAGAGCGGGACAGAGGGAGAGAGGGAAAGGTGGAGATTCTGTAAGGGAAACACATTTCCATTACAAGACAAAATTCTGCAGGAAAACTAAGGTGAATACATGTGTGTGACTCACTGGCATAACTATGAGTGAAACTAAAATATCAGTAGTATTTCATGAAAAGATTCAACTTTAATGTTAGTATAATACTCTATTATAATCTATATTCCAAAATCTAAACACTTTTACACTTTGGAAGATTGACAATATGATCAAAGTATCATATATATATATATATATATATATATATATCAATAGAGTAAATTATGCATGAGCATCAAAACCTTAATACCTCTTCATCAACCTTCACCGTTCTCCCTTAATGATTAAAACAGCGGTTTCAATCCAATACATTTGACATTTCTCACCATGCAACCAGATGGAAAATTAAGTCTCATTCTTTTTACATTACTGAGATATTAAGGATAATTCCTCAATTCCTTCTTATGTACCTGGAACAGAAAGATTTGCAGAACTGCTCTCCTGTAACAAGTGATGTAGCTGGAGTAAAAAGATGGGTTAATTACACTGGTCAGTATTCATGAAGGAAATCGCAAAAACTCACAGTCTGCATAATGAACTGATCATCCAGTCAAAATTAGCCTTTGTAGGTTTTTAGTTTACCCTGGAGTCAACCCAAACAGCTCAAACCAGGAACCTTTTTGTACATTCTGATTCATATTTAAAGTTTAATGGCCATTTATTTTTCAAACTTGTTATATATTAGTGCTTTTGTTTTTAAAGATTATGATATTATTTCAGAGGGCATGGGAAGTATGATTTGTGCACGAAGCCAGTGGATAACTTGACACTAAAGCTTTAAATTAGTTAAGCTGACAGTGGTCTGTTTCTTTTAATGCTCAGAATAATTAAAACTGATTCAGAAAAATATAATAGCAAAACTGTCTTTTTATTCTCACACCTATCCATAATTTCATTAGATAATGTGCCAGATATTATAAACTGACCTATTTGAGCCACATACTGTTTATAACAGTATTAGAACCTTGACAAGTAGATGGATGCATGCAGTCTGCCAAAGTAAACTGTGAAGTGATATGACAGGTCTTTTGACTCAACAGGGAACTCTGTACATATATTACCTGCATCACTGCATGATGTGTGAAAGTGACAAAAAGACAATATTTGTCAGAAGCTATTAAGATTTTAATATTTGCACAAATCCATGAAAATCCATCCATCCATCCATTCTCTTCTGCTTATCCAACTCAAAGGTTTCACTAAACTGTAGAATATTATATTGTATATATTAAAACTGTTTATGACTGCAGCTTTTTTTGAATTCCACACTGGTATTATAAATGTTGATGTCAGTGTTTTTGCAGGAAGACTGGTATACATATCGGTATCTGTTTCAGTACGTGGATAAAGATCTTAAAACATAAGTTTGTACAGTAATCTATATCCGTGGAATTTCTGTCTCCATTCGGCCCTCCTGAACAATGATACCAAACGATGCATAAACATAAAGAACAAATGAACGAAACAACCGAGTTTTAATTAAATCCTACAGCCTAATTCGAGCCAGAACATAAATAGTGGACTCAAGCAGTGAAAGCAATCATTCAGCGCAATGTCTACCAGTTAAGTTGATTACAAACTGTGCCAGGTCAGTTTTGGTCAGGAGAGTACAAATTAACTCAGCGGCACGTTTCGGTATTTAAACTCTGGAACATTATATGAATTTTGTGGATGTCTAACTCGGCGCTAGGGGGCAGAAAAGCTCCACAAGTGGCAATAATGGAGAGCGATGGCGTTGGCAGTGGAGCTGAGAGCAGCTGCAGCACACAGGCCAAGTTTTTAATGTTTGCTATCATCTGAAGATGGTTTTGTATGATTTAGACTGAGCTTAATATGTAACTCGAAATTGTATTCATGAGTTTTATTGTCAAGGTTTGGTGAAATTGCGCTTTTTTATTGTCAGCATAGACTGACCTTAAGTAGTGTAGTATATCACCTATTTGTGTGATTTAGTTGAAGTCTTAACTGTGCGGTGGGCTATATGGCAGTTAAAAGAAGGATACCCTATCATAAAATACCACATTATGCTGTGTGTCAGTAGCATATTAAGAAATATAGACTCCCCACATGTCTCTACAGAAGTATGAGGACTATTTTGTCTGGAGTAGTTGATGTTCTTGCACACATGCTTTTAAAGGAAAGTAGAATCAGGAAGGAATCTTCCCATCTAAGTGTTTTACTTTAAGTCCACATGGTGGACTGTCGTTTATTAAAGTAGAAATGAGGAGATCGAGAAGCCAAAGTGCAATCTTTATGTAGGTTTCTCCAGTGGTGGCTGAGCAGCCAGAGAACTTTGCGGGGGATTTTGGCTAAACTTCTGCCCATCTGTTTGCCCATATGAAGAGGGGAAAACCTTTACTTTCAGTGTGCAAGTTATGAAGAAAGACACTTAGTGTGTAAGAGCGCTGGCGCGCGCATACAAGATTCAAGATGGATCAATGAGAATTGACCAAAGCAAATGTGAATATTCATTACCACACATGCCAGAATTTTTATTGTTTCTGAAATAGCGTGGTCAGTGTGATTGAGTGTGGTATGACCAGAGGCTTAAGATGTGATATTCCATGTGCACTTTTACGCACAATATATACCTGAAACACAGGAAGACTCGTTTGGGGTCTAAAATAAAACCTTTTACCCGTTAAAGCGAATGGATACTTTAAAGTGAAATGGTTTAATAATGTGCAATATCAACTTTTACGCGCACATTGAACCGAAATCTTGCGTGGATGTGTGAATAATATTGTCATACGTCGATCCACTGTCCTGTTTGGACCCTCAGTGTCGCGCTAATGCGCAGGCATGACACTAATGCAGGGTGACCGGGGACTCTCTTCTGCTACAAAAACCTATACAGCTGTCTTCAAATCAATACATGTCAAAGAAATATGAAAACAAATACCCAAACCGCCTTGTCTCTGCTCAGTAAATGGGCATGTACCTCTGATCTCAGATTAGGGTTTAATATTTTATTGTATAGCGAGACCTATGCACCACCTAATCGGCCTTGTTAGTGTCAAGAATAGAGTTTTGTCTCCTTTTCTAGTGTGACATAGATATACTTCTAATTTTAACCCAGTTCAAGTTACATGAGAAAATAGTTGTATTTAAATTAGTTTGTTCTTTTATTTCGCGTCGTGATACATCATGATGAGCAGCAACCGCCAACCACACTTCACCCATCATTATTTATTGAATATTACATCCATACATAAGCGACTATGCGAGCCTTGGTTTGTGTGCTTCCTTTTTTTGCACCAACGCAGGAGGAGGGTTGCATCTGTTAGGGTCCAATGTTAGTCTTAATTACTGGCCTTCTTGTTCTCCGTGGCCCTCAACCGTCTTTAATTAAAACCTTGATTAGGGGGGAGGAGGTCTCGGGCAAGGCTATTACCAGATGGGTTTCCAGCAATAATAATAAAGACTTTATCCGCCGCTGCTGCCTGTGTGCCATAAAGCGCAGAGCTCGCTGCCCGTCCATATCAAAGCACAGCGAGCAGAAAGAGGCTGTTAATTACGCCGGTAATTACTTGTCTAATTACGGTTCGTTTGTGATTAGATTTAGAAACGTTTCGCGTTTTGTGCAGAGGCTTTCTGTAGCCAGTATGTCGGCTTAACACTGTATAGACTGAAATGTAGTGTGTATCCACAGCGGGGTGCTGCTGAATAACCGGCCTGTAAGGGATGGAGTGAATAAGATCAATAGTGAAGCAGTGACCCAAAAATTATCCGTATTTTTCTCAGAGAAGTCCCCAATAATCTATATGTTCAAGGTACAACAAAGTGTCTCTAGAATAAGTTACAAACACGTTGTCAAACACAATTTTCACTGCTTTCCTTTTTCGCCTTTTCTCTGCAATATGGCTACAATTCCTACGTTTTTTACCCTTCCCTTCAGAATTTGGCAGGCTTTAGAGAGCTTTTAGTGAGCTCTAGTGAGCTTTCTTAAAAGCAGCGAAGAGGTCAGCTTCTGTCGCGTTTTAAAGACGGGCTGTTTTGTGACCTTTCAGAGTCTCTACATCCCCCTTATAACTCACATTTCCAGTGTTAAAATAATATTTGCGGCTTGCGAAAGAGACAGAAAAGCCAAATCAATAATGCATCCTGACATATTCTGCAGAATTGCATATTAGCGACTTAAGAGTCGCCACATTATGAATATATCTTGCCAATGGTCTGAAAGTCATTATGACTGCGCACAGGCACGCCGCAGCTTTTATATTCAAGACAGAGAAACTTGCAAATAACAATCAGTTCAATTATCCTCAAAATATTTACTCCAGGATAGGATTTGTCATCCAGACAAGGAGAAGGAGGGAGGGGAGGAAGAAGTGATTTCTTGCTGCACTATGTGCGTCTATTTTCCAGACGGTTTGTCGTCGTTATTGCCTGATTTAGTGTGTGTTGTTTTACATAGCCCAGTTATCTGTGTGAGTTCATGTACAGCCTTGTGCCGCAGCATCCATTTATACATATCACACAGATCTGCTTTGAGTTTGTCACATTTGGTGTTTTATGTTCTGTCTCCTCTGGTGCTTGAAGCTATAGGGTCACTGGCCTGTGATCTATCTATCTATCTATCTATCTATCTATCTATCTATCTATCTATCTATCTATCCAATGCCAGTCTAATTACCTCCCCTCCTCGGATCCTCTGCTCCTCTGCAGCAGGTGTTCCGGCCTCTGACCCTGCATAGAAAAGTGCCAGAGGCCAGGTGATGGCATTAGCGAAATAATGCCTATTTTTACGCGCGCAGCATCAGGATAGAAAAGGAGCAGTGTCGAATAAGATCTTATAAATGTCATCCCATCCCATCCCGTCACTTGTCACTTATCATTCTTGTTGAAATACAGGTGAGGTGAGCTCTTTATACACAGTAATGAGTAGCTATCGTCATGTAGGAGAGAGTATATAACCTTACTTCACTCACCTTTTAGGCTAACATACAGGATGCGAGGCTTTGGGGAAGCGTCATTCCTCTATTTACTGCATTGAGTTTTATTTGTATGATACTCAGGCATTTTTGTCCTCCTGGTCATTACTTAGACAGCGGACATTACTAAGTCAGTTACTGACAGTTTTAGCCAGTTGTCCCGCGACGATCTCTTTCATTTATCAATCATTGAAAGAACAAGGCTTTTCCAGTTATCCTGAGTCAGCTGATCAAGCGAAGATCATTATAAGCGCACATGGAAAGACGGAGCAGCTGTTTGCAGTACATGGCACATCAAATACACTATCAAACTGGTTAACTAAATATTAACAATACAACGCAGACCCAGATAAATTGTCTCAGCAGTATGCTGGAGCCCAGCTTCTGCCAGCCCTGGGGATTATGTATCATGACCACAACTACCATACCGTGTGTTGACTATATCGCACACCATGAATTACACAGAAGAATGCACAACCTCAGCGCTCAATGTTATTCACAAAAATATAGTCAGGCCACAGCCCTAGCATGAGTAATGGTGAAACTCTCTTAGCGCAGACCACTGCAAAGCTTGTGACTGGTGACAAGAGATACATTTCACCATAAAACAGTTCCAGTCTTGCCTGGTTTTAAACACTGGTCTACTTATAAATTAGTTAAGTCATTATTTAAAAAATAAATAAATTAAAAAAAAAAACCTCTCTTAAAGAGGCTAATGTCCTGCACGCACGTTGGAAAAAATTATGAGTTAAGGAGTCTGTTAACATCTTCTACAAAGAAGATATGTGAAATCTTTAACATAAACGATTTCCATCTATGAGGTCTGAATTTAAGATAGAAACATACTTTTAAGTTCTCATTACATAACATACGTAACAGTTCAATATCAAGAAATATGCAATCAATCCAGTGTGCCAGATTTTTTATTTGTATTTGATCAATTGGCCAATTAATTGGTGATGCAAGAAGTTTTGCCAGATTTAAGCTCTGCCCTCTCAGTCATTTTCTATTTTGCACACAAGCCTTTCTTCAAACAGTTGCTAAGATAATTTCTGAAAAAGACCTTTTCACACATTGTGACTAAACTGGCCACATGTTGAAAAAGTCTTTTAATTATGTGCTGAGTCTAATTAGCTGTTGAAAGTAACAACACAATCTAAGGTCGAGTTGCTCTATTACCTACAAATCATAGGTTTTTATATAGATAGGCTTGTTTGGTGGTTCTGAATCCATGCCAACACCCTTTAGCTGATGCGTAATTTACCTCGCCGTGCGTAATTAACTGCGTCGCCATCAGACCCCGGTACGTGTAACACTTTATTTTGAACGACGCAATACGTTTCCATTAAACGTTATTAAAGCGCGGGGAGTGACGAGCTCTCATTTGTCTTGTCAGGACATCTGACAACCTCGTTAGCTCCCATTTTCCCCTGTCAGCTCACAGCGCGACACGGACACTGACTTCAGCCACTCCTGGCAAGTGAGTGATAAATGCGCCTACTCAGCCCTGCGCAAAACAGCAACATTATTGTTGCCAACACGAAGCATCAAAATCAATCAGAGGGAAGTCTGAGTGGCAGGTGTCAGTTTTAACGCTTTAATGTTATTGTTATTATTATTATTATTTTAGCTCCAGACCACTGTCAATCTTTAATCTAATTTAAAGGGTCACAGATTTGGGGCACAATATCCCCTCTTTGACTTTCTCTCTCCAGCCTAACTCGGAGGACTGACCATGTGTAGTCCACATTTAGCGCTACACACAGGCCTCACTAGGAGATTGGAGGGTTCGCAAAATGAACTGTTATGAATATTTGTAAGCAAATGGGTGATCTCGTTATTTCGCAAAAAAAAAAAAAAAACAGGGTGGGGGGGGGCAGAAGAACACTTAATGGCATTGAATCTTTCCGCTCCCTGCACTTTCAGATGCGATTGTAGATCGAAGTCAGACTTGTCACGTTGAGCCAAAGTGAATTCCTAACATCCAGGACGTGCCTGTCTACTCCGGACAAATTGCATCCAATCACCCCGGGGGAATTCGGCTAATGTCTCGATCCAGGGCCGGGGAGCATGGAGAGAAAACAAATCAAACTCTGCACACAGAGCGTGTAGGGCTTATTAAAACATTTCACACAGGGGAAAGAAAGCGACCGAAACGAAGAATATGTGTCTGTGCACGTGTATGCGTGCGTCGGGTAAGGGGGTGGGGTAATTATGATACATTATCTTTGGACACTGTATTTTAAATTGCAAATATCAGATGACCAA
>VUQS01010394.1:38893-59227 GCA_015108495.1 Heterochromis multidens
ATGGCTGCCAACAACAGGACGGTGCAGGAGAAAACACAAACTCCATCAGCTCGAACGGGGAGGATTCAGAGGAGACACAGATGCGACTGCAGCTCAAAAGGAAACTACAGAGAAATCGCACGTCCTTCACACAGGAGCAAATCGAAGCACTGGAAAAAGGTCAAATACTCAGTGGATAATTTATATAATTAATTTTCAACATTAAGACTGTTGTTTTATCAATAAAAAAAATACACAAATGTTGGTTATTGTAAGTGAATTCAAATAAAAGCCAAATTGTGTGAGTGGCTACATTTCTTTATTACACTGAGCGAATAAGAAGCTTAATTAATGAGTTATTAGTAGGTTAAAAACCTAATGTTTTTGATCCAGGGCCTTGGACACGCATTTGTTTCACTAATAGCTCTGAATAAAATGAATTGCCCTTGACCTAATCTTATGTTTATTTACTGACACTTCTATTTGTGTGATTACTCGAATTGCAGAATTTGAAAGAACTCATTATCCAGATGTTTTCGCGCGAGAAAGACTAGCAGCGAAAATCGACCTGCCCGAGGCAAGAATACAAGTGAGTGATCGCAGCTTTTGTGACCACATTTTTGGAGAGGTTTAAAAATTTCTATAAAAAGTTTAATATCTACGTTAAAGCTAAAATGAAGCTTTTTTTCCCCCCCTCCCCTGCAGGTATGGTTCTCAAATAGGAGAGCAAAGTGGAGGCGAGAGGAGAAGCTGCGGAATCAGCGCCGGCAGGCCAACAACTCCTCCAGTCACATTCCCATCAGCAGCAGTTTCGGCACCAGCGTCTACCAGGCCATTCCACAGCCCACCACACCGGGTAGGTCCACCTCATCAGAGATATTACTTACACCATACCCCCAGTTCGGTATAAGAATACTTAAATTTAATTTTCCAGCTGAATGTATCCACTGCAGTACTTCACATACGCTGCATAAACATACATTAATTTGTTACATAGGGAAAAAAATGCATTATTACTGTGATGGATTACATAGGTTCAGTGGGTTAAAATTTTACTAAACAGTATTATGCCACAACCTGCGGATTCATATAAAAAGGGCAAAGAGGCCTCGGTGGCTGTGCGCTCTAGTTCACATGAAGAAGCGCCATTGCTTTCCTTTGATGGATGATTGAGCAAAACTTCTCAGCTGACTATCTGAGTAATTACCGAATCAGGCACGAGGGTACACCGGCAGAGCTGAAGCTCATGAAGTCAATCACCTGAGGCACTCGCTGTACAGTTATCTGTCCGGGCCTATCAGCCTGTCAAATAAGGCGTCACCTTACGCACGCACTGCTTAACGCTAATGAGACGATTTCTCTCACTAGAGCACGGTGTGTGATTTCTGTGGTTTCAAGCCAGTTTTCATTTTCATCCACAGTGTCTTTCACCTCGGGGTCAATGCTGGGTAGACCTGACACTGCACTCACAAACACCTACAGTGCGCTGCCCCCAATGCCCAGCTTCACCATGGCAAATAATCTACCTATGCAAGTAAGTAAAATACTCCGCATACATCATGCAGCAATGCTTAAATGAAATTCATTTAAAGTTGGGTTGTTACAGTGACTATAAGACTTAAACT
The DNA here is from genome assembly GCA_015108495.1 of Heterochromis multidens. Taxonomy (NCBI): domain Eukaryota; kingdom Metazoa; phylum Chordata; class Actinopteri; order Cichliformes; family Cichlidae; genus Heterochromis; species Heterochromis multidens. The sequence goes on from VUQS01010394.1 coordinate 40,498, forward strand.
GTGACTATAAGAGTGGCATCAAAGACAAAAAAAAAAGTCCAAAATTATATATATATATATATATATATAGTAACTAAGGAATCCAGAAAAGTATTAAAATAACATAAAAACAAGACAATAGATGTGAAAAGCTACATTACAGACTACTGAGCTGCAACTTATGGTTGGCTAAGCTAATGTAACGTTCTCTCCTCATTTTTAGCCCAGCCAGACCTCCTCTTACTCCTGCATGCTGCCTACCAGTCCGCCTGTGAACGGGCGGAGCTACGAAACATACACGCCCCCTCATATGCAGGCACATATGAACAGCCAATCTATGACCACTTCTGGTACCACCTCAACAGGTAGGCAGAAAATTCATTTTTTTTTTAAACCAACATGCTTTGGGAATTAATAAAGCAAACAGTGCACTCTTTGAAATATCTGCCACCTTTCCAGTAATCAGGCGGTACTACAGAGCCATCTTTGATTCATGATCTGTCATGGCAACTTTCCCTTTCCTTTGGTTTAAATGTCTGAGGATCAATATCTCTGCATCACACATCATTTTCTCTCCGCAGTTGCATGAACAAGGCTCATTTCATTGCCACTCCAGACCATCATGTCAATCCCACTACTCCAGCCCATAGTTTAGTTCCACCCCATTAGGATATTACTGAGAGCCATATATACCGGTTATAGTCATGAAGAGTTAATCATGCATAACCACATTTCCTCTGTGCTAAATTGCTAATTAATTTGATTCATTTGCTGTTGTATTCTCTGTTTAAATGCCATTGCCAAAGCCTCAATTTATCGAGCTTGCAAGCATTTTACTGAGCCACCATGTGCAGAGCTTTGTGACTCGTTGCAGGCCCATGTTCATCTACCTATTTGCAAGCGTTTAAAGCACAGTGCTCTGTTAGTTAACTGTCATGCTAGCTGTGCATGGTGCATCTGCTCATCTAATTCAGCATGTAGACTTCTCTTTTTATTTTTATCCCCTTTTTTTAAATTTTTTTTTTTTTACTGACGTCATTCTTTTCCTTTTTGTCTTCACAGGACTCATCTCTCCTGGAGTGTCTGTCCCTGTCCAAGTCCCAGGGAGCGAGCCTGACATGTCTCAGTACTGGTCAAGACTACAGTAGAGAGAAGAGCTACTTCACCCTGTAACCACCCACTCCACCATCGCCCTCCGGCAGTGCTCCTCACACATACACGGCACAGGAGAGTAAAGAAGGCGAGAGAGGGTTGAGAGGAGGCAACAGACAGGAGAGGAGGAAAACAGAGAGAGGGGGACTCTGGGAGAGCCTTGGGACGTCTGGGCTTTGTTTTTCCAGTGGGACAGTGTGCTGTTATGTAGCTCTAGGCACATTCAAACGAGGACTTGGAAGAGTGAACAACGATGGGAAGATGGGAGAAAAAAGAAATGGACCTCTGTAAAGTGCCCGGTGTTAAATTTATATGGAACAAAAACTTACCTGTTTTTTTTTTTTTTTTTTTTCTATTTCCAACTTCAGTCATTGTTTCCTTTTGTTCTCTGGTGTGTTTGTAAATGGCCATTTGTATGTTAATATGAAAAACCAAGATCAAGTACTGATAGATGGACTGCTAGAAAACCATGTTGGTCTTGCGTTTGTTTGAGAGAGGAGAACCTGAGAGAATCTGCCATGACTATCTTTTAATCTGCTTATATCGAGACTTTCTACCAGCCTTTGCATGGTCTCTGGACGCTGTTGCATATCATTAAAGACGAAAAGCTGGAGGGAAGACTCTTACTGTGTCAAAGAAAAAAACAACAACTATTTATTGGTCTTATTTCTTGTGAATGGATATTTTAGCAGAGGAAACTCAAACTCGATCCACCCACTGAGGCTGTGGTTCTGGCTCCTCTGATGTGAGCCTGCATTTGCTGGCTTATTAGGCACGGATCACTGTGAACAGCTCCAAGTGTGCAAAAGAAGGTGCGACATGCAACACAACTTGGACCTTTTGCTTTGGTGGTTGGATTGACTCTTGATTACCACGAAGAACGTTAAATGTGGAAAACACAGGTGTAAAAGAAAACCTGTAGTCTGTAAATGGTAGACTGCATCTTCGATATAATCCAGTTTGTTTATGTCAAAATGTAAAGTACTTGTCTTCCCTAGAAATCTTCCAGAAAGATTTCACCAATAAAAGTTGATTTCATTTATATCCCCCCAGAATATTCTATAAATGTTCCATGCATCATAAAATACATTTTCTTTAGGGTCAGGTACAATTTGTCTCTTAGGTATAGTTGTATTATAGTGTCCTATGGTCAAAAAAAATGTGCAACTAGAAATATTTAATTCCTATAATTATGATTAAACATTGCTTGACAGAGTTTTAAACTTAAGTGTTTGGCAGTTGTTTACAAGTACATATCAGATTTAATCATTGTTGATTGTAAAACAGACCAAAGCCTTTGTATTTCATCTAGTACACAATGTTTTTTTAAAGATATTAGTCTTGTGTTGCAAAATTTTGTAAACACGTTCTGTTCAACTATATTGGCTTCGAGTTCGTAAGACTGCAGTCGAAACCTGCAGTCCTTATTTATAATTGAAGACCATGGGAGGGTTTTTCTAGCATCATCTGTCATGCTCTTTTGAGTTTTGCATTTTTATTTCAGTGTGTACGTAGAACATGGACACATACTGGGTTTACGTCTGAGCATTGCTTCTGAGATAAAACGTCTACACGCTGTCTCTTAAATATTTCAATTTAATTTTATTTAAAATGGAGCTTTCTAAATGTATTTTGTGAAAACTATAAAAAACATTTTGTACAGTAAAATTGTGTCTTAAAGAAAGACTTTTTTGCCTGGTTAATGCTGTGTCAGCTTTTACTGAGTAAGGAGAAACTCTTTTTTTCTTTGACAAAAATGCTGCAAATGTGAACACCTCTAATACGGGCTGATGCCAGCGCAACAGCTTGTGATAAACGTAGCACGTTCGATTCCTGCCAAACAAAGGTGTCCAAAATAACAAACCATTCTTGATGTGTGGGGCTGAACCAAATAGACACAGACCACACAGCACAACACCGCCACACAATGAGAAAGGTCAAGCAATTCACCATCCCTTGCCCTTGTTTTAGTAGAGTTACGATAGTATTAAAAAAAAACAAAACTACAGGACCAATAAGGGGAAGGAGGGAGCAGAGAAGAGAAAGGGAAAAAAGTCATGAAATAAAGCAGTCAGTGCCTAGAGCGAGGTAGAGGAGCGATTGTGTGGCAGAGTGAGTTATTTTGCTTCACTTGCTGCCTCAGCAGGGGGTGGGGGTGGGGGGGTTGTGTGTGTATGTGTATGGATTTAAAGGGGTATGGAGGGAGAGAGAGAGAGTAACCATCTAAAAGGAAAAGTTATCCAGGAGAGAGTGAGGTCAGATAAGATTCACACAGCATGTACCAGCACTGAACATCTTGCTAAATTGATTAACTGAATCTACATGTCTCACTCAATATTAAATAGTCCAGTCAGAAGTTTGCAGGATTGGAGGTTAATCAGATTTTTAAGAGGATTTTTTTTTCTTTCTGGGACTAAAGCAATTTCTCTGTTCATTTAATCCGGTTTATCACACAAATGGAGGAAGTCTGTTTCGGGAGCACAAGGAGGGGAAGACAGAGCAGACTGGATGACTGCACCGAGACAGAGGAGGAACATTAATAATTACAGAGAGATTCAAAATGCAAGAAAGACTGCAATTAGTGGAAGTCTAAATAATACACAGCTTCAGGATAAAATGGTTTAAATGTAATTCTTGTGTGGAACAAAGTCAGGCAATAGAAGTTTCTGTAAAAGTTCCTGAGAACTTTTTACTTTTTGATATGATTTTTAATGAGACACAATAATTCTGACCTGGAGAAATCTTAATCTGAATTCCCACAGCAAGTGAACAAATGCTGACGCCCAGCTACTTAGCAACTCTGCGTGAGTGTGTGCTTGAAGCAAACATGAAGTCATACTTCCCTCATCATTATGAAAACAAATAAAGAGTAGTCTAGCTTTGGGTAAGCTGTTTTTGACATATATGGCAAAATTCATTCTCATCTGTAACACAACACATTTAAAGAGGAATCTGCTGTTAAACCAAACCTCTCAGAAGAATAGTTAATGCAGAGAAAAAAGAGAAAAAATGTTGTCCTACTTTGTGTTCCTTGAACAGGGTCGCTATGTGGCAACCCTTTAATAATGCAATCCATAAAACCTCAGTTAAAGCAACTGTAGGAGAATGGCTTTGGTTAAGAATCAATACAATGTGAGTAGCAGCCACCAGACACACGACTATAGATGTGTATTCTCCACACTACTTCAAATAGTCCTGTAAAATGTGCCTACAGCATCGAATGTCCATCTTATGTGATAGCAATACAGATTTCATTCACATACAAACAAAAGTAATTTACTAATATAAAACTCATAACATAACTTGTAATAAAGGTGCACTGCATTCTGAGCAATAAAACTGAATCATTCAGAAGAAAGCTGACAAAACAGTTGTGTTCATAGGCTTAACTTAATAGAAATACTTATTACGGAAGCATGTGCTGCTAATCATAACCCACTGCACTGTGGGTGGACACTGACAAATCTGCTCTATGATAAGTCATATGTTACATATATATATGTGTGTGTGTGTGTGTAGGTGTAACAAACTAAACTTTTGTGATGGTTTTATAACTTCAAAAAAATCAGCTCGAGTGCTTCTAAACTGAGTGGACAAAAAGTGAATCAGCATGTTGACATAGAAACTTGGGCTAAATAATGTAAAAAAAAACTGGCAAGCCAGTAGTACGGGAACATAAACACACGTCAAAATGAGTCTGTTCTATTTTAATCTACCTTCAAAGTGTACCCTGAATATGTCAGCTCTTCAACAATAATAACCTGGAAAAAAAACCAAACAAACGTTTTTATCTTGACAACACAAGCTTTCGTTCACATGTATAAATGACCTGCGTATGGAAACTCATTCTCTCTCATAAACCTGATATAAGAGTGCTCCACTCATGTATGAATCTGTCAGGTAACACTACCCTTTCCCAACAAGTGTTGCAGATGGTTACCAATACTGCCAGTTTTTAGAGGCAAAAATATTCAAACTGGCATCAGCAGCAGACTGAGGAAAATAAAAATGAAACATTTAATTTTTCATGTTGAATTTTTTTTCGTCTGTTTATCCATGTCACCATTTGACCTAATTTGTTCTTTTGGGCTTGTCATGGCAAAGCAGCTCATCCAGCAAACACGCCTGATGAGGTGTGAAGCCTGCACCCAAATTCAGCTCTCCTACCCTCTGCCCACATTCCTGCTCTGCTCTGCTTACTGGAGGTATACATCACTCACCGGCACAGTCTCAGGGTCAGATGGAGGCATCCCTATCCAAACCTGAAACCAGTCAGGCAGACCAGAGATCAGTCATTCATAACACAGAGTCTCACAGTCTACTTTCTCCTCAGAGTTGGTGTTGCACTGCAGTAAAGTAAAAACTGACAAAAGAGCAGGTGCCATGTTCTGTATATTTATTGTCTTTTATTTAATTTTACAAAAGAAAATTTGATCATCCTGCAAAATAAATTGTATTTATAGACTTTTGTAAACCGTGGAGTGAGTCAAGAGTGGCCAAAGGCTTAGTTAAATTATTCAATGTTTGCTACGACTGTCAGTCTGTAAAGGCTAAAAAAAAAAAAATATTTCATGGTTACACTTTGCTTGTAAACAAATTCCCTAAAGGCAGAGAAAACAACAAAGAACTAACAAAATGTACCAAACCTTAAATAACTATCCAGCTTGGATTTTATTTAGGTTAAGTAATCATCACCCTACCAGTCATTTACCTTTACATAACATTTCAAAACACCACAGTGCACAAGTTTCTGCAACTTGCAGGAAAAACAGCAAAAGTTTGCTAGCAACATAAGTGAAATAAGTTCGTCATGACAGCACTGAATGTGTAAATATCAGCTGTCAGAGATAGACAAAACACCCAAAAGTGTGTAAAGTAATTGTATATAAAAAGGGCTGTGAAATATAGGATGAAATGTGTCGGTTATGAGAAGAGGTACTGTGGATGTTTAGATCTTCACCCCTGGCTGGGTCAGTTGGCAGGTGGTAATGGCTGGCAGGGTTATCGCTGTTGACATTACGTGGGCAAGGGAACAACCTGGTCACCGCAGTAAAGAGGACAACGCCGCAGCATTCCAGGTGTTGGTTGCCTATGGCGACTATGTGGGAGCTCTAGAAGTCCAGGTGTTTGTTGCCGGAAGTGCCAGAGCCACAGGCTGACGCCACCGAGGCCGCTCCTACTAGCTCCCCCCTGCTCACACGACTCACTGTCTCAGACAAGTCTGGAGGCAAATGCAGTCTCTACACAAATCAGATGGAGAGAAAAGGGACAGAGGGAGGGGGCAGAGCGTTAGTGCAAGAAGAAAGCACTACAGTGGATCAGCATACAGTAGATGTTACTCTTCAGTGATGCTTATTCGCAGAGAGCCATGTTGGGTTGAAATTGCATTAGATGCTTCAGCACTCCCCTCAGCACTGGCAGCATGGAGTAAACCTGCCAGCGTGTTGCTAAATGCTTCAGAGAGCTTTAGGTCTGTTACACCTCACAGGGAATATATGTATGTGTGTGTGTATGTGCGTGTGTGGGGTATGGTTGTTTTGGAGAGTTGTGAATGGGACACAAAATCACTCATTTATGAAGTAAAAGAAAGTGTGTGTTCCAACACAAATGTGTGTAGAAAATCTGGATGGATGTGTTTGCATCAGTGCAGCAGTGTTGAGTGCTTTACTGTAACGCAAATTGTGTTCAGTTGATACAAGAGTCACTACAAGCAAGTCTTTTACAGTAAAGCTTATCTACAGAGTGGCCCTGCGCCAACTCAAAACACAAAGAAGCTAAGAGGTTAATGAGGGCCACTCATGTAAACCCCCCTAACACCAACATGCTTACTGCTATAAAGCTTAAGAGGGGTTTCACTGCCTGCTCTGCTTTCTCCAGAACTGCCATGAAAGGCTGTCGGCGGCCCTCCATGAACAAAGTCTTGAAGAGCTGCTGAGAGCGTGAGAGGAGGTGAAGTATCTCTGGAGTCAAGTGTGGCCCTGACAATGGTGCTGAGTAGCTTGTTGCCCAAGTGTCTATTGAGGAAGTTAAATCAGAATACTGCCATTCTGGGCACAAGAGAAGTTAAACCCTATAATTTCCCCCTGAAAGAATCTGTCATGACATCTGAAACCCACTGGTCAAAGCCTGCACTCCCACACCTAGCCCACCTCAGCCCTCTAAACCTTCCCTGCCCACCACATCCTTCCCCTCCAGACATCCAGCTTTAGCAGAGCCCTTCCACTCCCACAGATACTTATCTTTTTCTTAATGACTAGGTGTTTGGGTACAGGGTTTAAGAGCGTCATTACTTAGAGATAATCAGAACTACGCAACACTCTTTACCCCTTCAGGGTAGATGACTTTGAGCCTTTATTTTTAGGAGTGCTGAAACACCTGAGTGTGTTTTAAATGACTGATATTCATGTCTGATATGAAGCCTTGTCTTCCTGCTCCTGTGGCTGACAGCTCAAGTGGTTGAGCATATTGCCTTTGTGTGTGTTTCAGAAAACCATTTGTGAGGCAAACAGAGGAAAGAAGTGTAGTCTTCCTGCAGATTATCTAAGGGAAGGTGAGAACTGAGACACTTGTGAAGGACCTGTAATTTAATGTGAGATGGTAAAGGTAAGGTTACATAGAGGCAAGGAAAATGATTCCCAGTGGAAGAACAAACACGAGGCACATAATGAGCATGAACTAAGACTGGTGAGACCAGAAGATGAAGTTGTTAGAAAAACATGGATCCGTTCAACTTCTCTCTGCATGTAAGTCTTTCTTTCACTCCCTTTCTTTCACACACACACAAACATCCCAGGCAAACTCATACATTGGCCTTGAGGGGGCCTCCAGAAGCACTGCTTTGCTTCCAACCCTGCCAAACCTCACCTGTGTAACCTTTCGTGTCTTCAGCTCACTCGAGTGTGATTGAAAAAGAAAAACAATGCATTGATCAAGCCTGGACTCAGTCCTGCTTAGTGCACTGCAGCGGAAACATGTTAGAGAGAGAGGTAGGAGAAAAATCAATCACATATACATCATCCTCAGTGGGTGAGTTAAAGAAAAAAAAAGACATCACACCGTTGTCTGGCTGTCACGCACCCACGGGCCTGGCTACACCATGTCTGTTTGGCTCTGGGCTCTGTGAACCCACTGAGCATGTGCAGAGGGAAGGTCAAAGCAATCCAGAAGTGCAGCTCAGCTCCTCTAACCTTTGAGTTCAGGGGCAGATGAGAACAATCAATGATAACATCAAAGTTGGAGGGAGGAGCAGACAAACCAATCGATTGGTTCGACACACAGGGAAAAGACAGCCTAGTAACAGTCAGCAACCACCACACACATCACTGACAGCCAATATAAGAGCTGATAACTGTTATCAGGGCCAAAAAACTTACTTCTATACCAAATGAAGTAATCCCATACCGTAGCTAAATGGATGGGGACAATCAAAGATTAATATTTTAAATAATTTTTAACTTACCATTGGAATGTACACTAAATATATTCTAAAATTGTAAGTACAGCAAATTATTTTAGCAGTGTTGTAGCAAATGCATTACTGCCCTGAGCATTTCACATTGACAACAAATGAATAGAGGTCATCATAGGACTTCGAGAGACATAGTCAGGGAGGCTCTGAATCTGCTTCTCTACGACCTGCACACTCCATGATGTAAACAAGGACATCCGGATAACCCTCAGAGGCATAGTGGGGTGTATGTGTGTGTGAAGTCTTTCTCTGCTGCCTGGCAACCTTCGTGAGGGTGGAGAAAGAGGAAAAACATAAGAAGGGGGTGAGGGGTGGGGGTGGGTGTTGGAAGGGAGTGGACGGCGGGAAAATAGACCATTGGCTGTGGTGCAGTGGTGGAGGGGGGAATGTGAAAATGGATGTGTGCCACAATGTTAGTGCAATTATGTATGTGTGTGTGTGTGTGTGTGTGTGTGTGAGTGTGTGAGTGTGTGTGAGTCTTAGAGCTGTGATGTCAGTGTTCCCTCCCTGGTGGCGGGCAGGGGTAAAGGTCTGTGGTACAGCTCCGCACCACAGCCAGAGGGGATGGGGCCATGCTGGCAACAGGGTGAGGGGTGACAAAGCTCCAAACGAGCGCTAAGCACTTGAAATGAGCCCTGAGGGTCGGCCCACAGACTAGCTTTGCCTAAGAGGGTTACTAATATCACCCCACAATGGACAATTCCCTTCAGCTTACTAAAGACCCCAAAGACCTGTTTCTTAGAGAATACGGCGTTTCATGCTGCCCGGTCATTTCCAATCTCTGTAGCTTTATTTGTGGATGTGACATCAATGGTTTAAGGGTCAGATAAGGCACCAAATCACGGTTTGGAACATCTTCTTTTGTTTTGGTTGCGCATATTATAATATAAAGTAGTTGTGTAATATTCCAACATCCAAATGGAGAGATTTTTCCAAGTGGAGCTTACAAGGGACCTACTCACACAAAGCAGCGCCATCAAAGGCATTCCAGTGGTGGTAACGGCTTGCTAATGACTGGAGTATTAGGTGCTAATTTAACGAGTCATTTCTTCCATAGAGTTTTAGCCACACTTTCAAATGGCCTGTGTCACTGTACAGCTTAGAACGATGGGAAACCCAACACCTTGTTAGAACACATGATGACCGGTCTGGCTGTTCCAATCAGATTAGCTGGCACAGGAATACATTTAAGGAAGTGACAAGATATTTACCATAAACACCTACTTAAACAATCAATGTTGTAATGTGGTCAACATTTTGCAAGCTCTGTTGTTTCAGTGAAATTAGATAAAACTGAAAATTGTACCACTAAACTGAAGTCATTAAATTCACAGGGGAAATGGTGACTGAAATCTGGGTACATGCTGTTATAGACAGGATAAGCGTTAGTCATTCTATTAATGCAGAACAACTCAACAAAATATATTTTTAATATATAGTAGTAAGTCCAGCATTCATAGACAGTGGTCACATTAGAGGTGATACCTTTTGCCAATTCCATTTCCCTGAGCGGCACAGCTGCAGTGCAGTCACTGTAAACTAATGTGTACGTCTGTCCATGACACCAGGTCAATGTCTTCCATTTCCAGCCCCATTTCTACAACCAGCCAAGGGTCAAAATGGCAGCAGACTGTTTCACGGCTGAAACTGGTAGACTTGCTGGTCTGTTCAGTGACTAAACCAAGGTAAATCACCTCCCAGTACCGTAATCCCTTGCAACTCTAAAGTTTCACAGCATTGTGTGGGAAATCATTTGCTGTACCTATAGGAGCTAGTATTGGCTTTAGCACACCAAAAACCCACATAATGAGGTGATGCACTTTTCTATTCGACAAGCAAACTATCAGCACATTTACCCTGGCAATTTCGGAGAATACTTCCGCTACCTTCCCAGAAAAAAAAAAAATGCAGAAACAACTCAGCATAAATCCCATCACTTTGGAAATTCTAGCCCACCTGCACCTAACAAAAGCTGAGAAGAAGCTCTAAATTTCTCTTCCTTTTTGCTAACAAAGAGTGTAACACAATCCCTGGACTTGCCCTAAGAATAACCTGTTGACTAGGGAAGTCTTTCTCCCTTAGACTTTTGAAATGTTTAAGTTAAAAAAATATTAATCTTTCTCTTATACTTTTTTGTAAAATAAATTTCACTATATTTATCACTTGAGGGTATTTTGGAATTTATTCCACAGCCCTTTTGGGGCCTTTTTGACAATTAGTTATTGTAGCTTATTTAACCCATCAGCATCATTTGAATTCATGAAACATAAAATACACATGAAAGGAAGGGTGCATTTTCCAAATGCATGCTGCATGATAAAGCTATTTTTTTCTTTTTCTTTTTCTTTTTTTAGGGGACAGGAGAAGAAAGAAACAAATGCAAACTACACTGGAGCTTTCTCAAGTTTCTCTTTGGTAATTGGGTGATGGTCACCTGCTCACCATGTCACCTGCTGCCTGATCCGGGATAATCTAAAAGTCAGGCATACAGACAGTCAGGAGGACTGACAGATAGACAGATACAGACACAGGCTCCTCATCTATTCCGCTTCATGGCCTAATGCATCTGACAGAGTAGGCAGCAGGCAGGCAGAAGGATGAGTAAGCATTTTGAGTGTAATTATATTCCCAAACATTGGGAAAAGGGGAAGGGACTAATAACTGACTGAATTTCATTAAAAGTGAGCATGTCCAAACAGGAAATTGATTAGCTGACAATATTTCAAGTTTTTTTTAATACCTAATGGAATGTTTATTCTTGTTCTCTTGAATAGCTAACTCCTCACTTACCCTTCACGCTCCACAGACTGATAAAAAGCAGCATTTGATTGTATCTGTCATGTTACTAAACATGACATGCATGGGAATCAGTTAGCTCCATGATGATTCTGAATAACCAAATGGGCAAACAAGGGCCAAAGTGTAACTGTGCTATAACACAACAACTTGTTATCTCCGTCGTCATCATCTTCAACTAAACCATCCTCTGGGGTCCTTCGCTTGGGCCTGTCAAGAGCTTTGACAGGGGAAGCAGCGTGGGGCCATTTTGTCTCTTTTCAGTTCAGTTTTGCTTCTCTTTGGAGGGCAGTGTTGGTAAGGACTGTGGGCATTGTAGGGTGAGGGCACATTGACCCTTGTGATGGTGGATAGTAAAAGGGAGGGGGGTTAGTTGGTGTTATGAACTTGGGCATAGCCAGAGAGTGCTGGTTTTCCCCTGGAGTGACATGGTGCCTGGGGAGAAAGGGAGAGGGATAGAGGGCGAAGAGTACAAACATATCTAAGTGCTGCTTTCACTACCAATAGGCCCATAGCAAAAAGCTCGGTTGCATGGGTTATGACAGCATATCTGGGGGACCTCTTGTGCCCTCCATCCTTCAAACACACATTTTACCCCTCAAACCGTGACTCTGATATTGGCAACATCAAGCTAAAACCCCACTGACAACTTTGGTAAGAGCAGGTTATCTAATGTCCTGCTTTAATAATCACACTTATGAGAATTAAAAATTATTTAGTAAGAAAAAAAAATAGGACTACAACAAGATTTAAGACTAAAATTATTAACCAACTACTGAAGTGTCTATAGGCGAAGTGTACCATTTTTCCATTTTTTTAGGGCTACAAATCAAGGCTTTACATCAAACATGCAGTCACTGGCCACTGGACTCCTTTTACCATCACAACTGCCTTAATTCTATGTGGCAGAGATTCAACAAGGTGCAGGAAACATTCCTCAGAGACTCTGGTCCATACTCATATAAGAGCATTATACAGCTGCTGCAGATTTTTTAGTTTCACATTGATGATGGGAATCTCCCATTCAATGACCTCCCACAGGTGCTCAGTTGGATTGACATTTTGTGACTGTGTTGGCCATTTGACTAGAGTGAACTAATTGTCATGTTCAAAAAATGTGAAAATCTTCTTAAAAAAGAAGATGGCTACACTGTGGTCATAAAGGAATGGACATGGTCAGCAACAATACTCAGACATTTTGTGGTATTTTAACAATGCTCAGTTGGTACTAAGGAGCTAAGAAAAAATCCCCCACACCATTACACCTCCACAAGCAGCATGAATCGTTCATACAAGACAGGATGAATCCATGCTTTCATGTTGTTTATGCCAAATTCTGACCCTACCATCCAATTATCACAGCAGAAATGGAGACTCATCAGACCATTCTTATCAGTTCAAAGCAGTCGGGCCATTGTACTCTGACCTCTGGCATCAATGAGGTATTTTCATAGAGAACTGCCAGTCGCTGGATATTTTCTGTTTTTTGGACTAACCTCTGCAAACCCTAGAAAGGTTGTGTGGAAAAATCCCAGTAGATCAACAGTTTCTAAAAACTCAGACCAGCAAGTCAGACAGAAACAACCATGCCACATTAAATGTCCCTTAAATCCCCTTCCTTCCCCCATTTTGATGCTCAGTTTGAATTTCAGTAGGTCGTCTTGACCATGTCTACATGTCTAAATGCATTGAGTTGCTGCCATGTGATTGGCTGATACGATATTTGTGTTTACAAGGAGTTGAACAGGTCTACCTAATAAGTGTAAATGGAATCTGTTTATATTTTAAATCAGAAGAATACACAGTGCAGAACAATATGACACATTTGCTAACTATAAATTCTTGGACAATGTCAGTACTGGTTTAAAGGAATAGTTGAGATTTTGATTTGTTTACTTGCAGACGTGACTGGAGCACTGAAACAACTCATATCTTTTCTCCCAGTATGAATCTGGAGGAAGCACCAGTCATCATAGCTTAGCATGAATACTGGAAACAGCAGGAAATGGACTCTGTTCAAAGGTAGCAAAATTATCCTTCTAACATTTCTAACTCCCACTAACAGCATGCTATATGTCAGTTTTTTAATATGTATTAAAACTACATGTTTTTATGAAGCGCTATGAACTGTTTCTTTACCAAGAGGAGTTTCCTTAAAAATTTGTACTATCCTTTTAAGATTCCTATGCTGGCTTCTGTCACTGTTTCAGTAACCAAAAATAAATAAATAAATACAAATTAAAAAAAATAAAATAAAACCCAGAACATTTCCACAGATATTTTGTCATCTATTATTCATATATTTTTCTGTGCTGCACTCAGTCTACAAGTGCATACACCCATGTACAAAAACAGACAGATAGACACACACGGCTACTTTCCTATGCATGTGTCACACAGAGGTACTTACAACATGAGTGCACAAAGCAGAATTGTACATCTAGGGTTACCTAAACCCGGCTTTAGCTCCACTAGCAAGTCCTGTTTTTCTTTCATCATTTACTGCGATAAGAGTTCACACAATTTACAGGCATAACATTTGGCACCGTGAAAGGTCGTCTGGAGGTTACTGTGTCAGCCTGGGTAAGTGGCTGACCCCTCGGGAGGGGTGGGGGGTAATGACTCTCACAGACAAAGTCTAGTGTGCAAGTAAAAGACCAGGACTGAAGGCAAGACCAAGACAAAAGGAGAACATGACAATATATCATCAGCCATTTAAAATGTTTTCAGTGCTGTACATGATGATATTAAAACTACAAGTTTGTAAAATCACATGCTGTTACCTCTCTTACAAACAATCTGCACTTTGTTGCAATGTAAGCCACAAGATACACATGACACAGCACTCTGTGTTATGTGTGTTGGCAATTGAAAAAGGTAGCATATATACTCCTACACAGAGGTACAGCTGTGTGTAAGAATTATGGGCCAATTCTTTACATTGGAGTTGGACATCCTCTCCAATTACAGGTTTTTGTCATCAAGTTCACCTGCTAAATCTTCAGAAGCCAGGCAGCAGTTAAGATTCAGCAAAAGAGAGGAGAAGTAAGGAAGAAGAAAAACATGGAGCTTCTGGTTAGAAAGTAAAACTACAACATAAGACAGGGAGAGAATTTTAATCTGGCACAAAATTTGATGTGAGGGGGAAAACAAACAAATTGTGTGGAAGCATGTCAGGTTAACCCTTTGTAAGTATGCCAAAAAAATTGTATACATCTGCACATGTAATGTTTATTTTGCCGAGTGTGACATTACATACATATCTACATACACCGAAGAGTGTGTTTATGCTCACTCACATGTGTCTCTGTTACTCTGCCTGGATGAATAAAGAAGGGTGGGTATAATCCATCACCAGTTGATAGTCCTCACAAAAAAGAAGCCCTTTTTGCTGAGAGGACAGCCCTTGTGTGGACAAAGACCACCATACTGGGGACTTCATAGGACCCAGCTGAAAAGGTGTTGCCCAGAGTAACCCCATTCACACTAACAGGCATGCTGGCCAAAGCCAGTCATTACTGCTGACTTGGACCAGCCGGGCCACACATAGACCAGCCTAGAGCCTCTAAGGCCATTCACTCCACATCAGCCCACAGGCAAACAGCCTGAACTCTGCCACTGGGGAGCATCTAGAATTGTTACCATTCTATTCGACTGTCCATCTTAGGAGCTTCAATATAAGCAGGCTTTCAGTAAATTTATAAAAAGTATCAATATGGTTTAAGTCATTAAGACCTATTGCTTTTGCCTATTCATAAAAAATTCATAATAATGTTTAAAAAAAAACAAAAAAAACCTGACAGATAATTTAGCACATATGTTATATTGTGAAGCACTCTGTGATATCTGATCTATTTGCTGAATTTACAGTAATAATCTGTTATCTACCTAATCTGAGTACAAAACCAAAACAGCTCTTGTAGTATTGTTAGTAATAGTTGGCAAGGATCCCTCTTTAACTTGTACAAGGTAAAAGGAGAGCCAAAGGAACTTCTGGTCCTAAATACAGTATATATATCCAATATAACACAGCTGTAATAACTACTTCCACATAAACAGACAGCAGCTAAAGCAGGGATTATATAGCAGACACCATGGATGAGTAGTCATTCTTGTTATACTTATTTCAAGTCAGCCACATGGACATTGACATGGAGCCTTGTGCTCAGTGTCTGATGAATGAAATTTACCCATGCTGACCCTAGAAGATTTGTGGGCAAGGAAACTAAAACATATAAGAGGTAAAAATTAGTGTTACTGCAGACCACAGCTACATTGCTTGGAAACACAATTTTTTCAAACTTACACTTTTCAAAAGATTGTGTTCTGTATTTTTTTTGGGTGTTGGAGCAAAACACATCCTTAATAACACAATACAGGAAAAATAAGTGTCTTCCTTTACAACAGAATATAAAAATAAACTGGAAAATGTCTCACACCTGAGTTAAATATTCCTAATAAAACAATAAATAACGTTCAAAGTAGCTACTTAAACATATTATGCATTTAATTTCTCTGGCCCACAAACATACTTGCCCCCCCCCCCTTGCCCTCCATCGCCACTCCACCTCCACCTCTGCTCTGCTCTTCTCTCTAGTTCCCTCCCTGTGGGCAGGTGGTTGTGTAAATTTAGCCACAGCTAGGTAAGGTGCTTCCTGGGTAGGCTGTTGGTGAAGCCACCTTTAGGGTGTTCAAGATGTCAAAGGGAATGAGGCATCACCTTGGCTGCCCTGTCAAAAAATTCACCACCTTCCATTTTGCCCATAACCACTAGGTCCTAAAAGCACTGTGGGTGAT
The DNA here is from genome assembly GCA_015108495.1 of Heterochromis multidens. Taxonomy (NCBI): domain Eukaryota; kingdom Metazoa; phylum Chordata; class Actinopteri; order Cichliformes; family Cichlidae; genus Heterochromis; species Heterochromis multidens. The sequence continues at coordinate 56,690 of VUQS01010394.1, forward strand.
GGGGAATTCTTGTTTTGTGTTTTCTAATTTAGCCTGAAAAACACCAGCCATGACCTAACCCAGAGCACTGGCTGAGTGTTAATTGTGAAGCATTACTAAAGCCATTAAAACAGTGAGCCAAGGCCTGGGGAGAACACATGCTAAAGTTAAAAATCAGAGAGACAGCGCTAAATGCACATTATACCCTCCCTGCAAATGACCCCTATAAGTGGTGACAGTTCAGAGAAAGTCTAGATTTTAAAAGAATGACAAGAAACAAATGTTCTGAGGTAGATGGTTGTAACTACGGTTTGTCTGTCAGCATGAATGTGCAAAAAACTACCAAGATGATTTTCATGAAACTTGGTGAGTGACAAAGGGAGAACCCATTAAATTTTGGTGCAGATCACTTTCCTTCAAATTGCAAAATAGAGCCTTAGATTTGTTGAAGATGATGGAACATGTATACCCTTCTAATTCAAGATATGCCATTCAATGATCACTATAATAAGTTTCCATAGCGAAAGAAGACTAAATACTCTATTCATTAAAGGATGTTACAAGAAGATTTAAAAAAGCAGATGTTTCATCACAAGCAAAAATTCACAGTGCAGGTGTTTTAATGGACCTTCTTTCACAACACCTTTCATAAAACCAGAGATTTTTGTTTTACTTCTTGGGCAATTAGGCATCAGAAATTTAATTTGGTGTAATTTTTCATGCTTTTCTTTTCTCTAAAACTGCAAGCATGTTTGATTTAGTGTGGGAGAAATCACTGCATAGAAAGTGTCATTTACAGTCATATGAATGGTCATAGAATAGTCATCATCATGCAGCTCTGGCAGGTCACCAAAATAGTCCTCGCATAGTTTATCTTTGAAAAAGGGGATAGGAAGGAAATAGTGAATCATCAATGTAGAATAAAAGTGTTGTGTCTCAAAGCTGTGGACCATTGCAGCTTCAGTTGTTGATTTTTTTTAAGTCATGGGCAACTAAAAAAAGTTTAGTGTTAAATGTGTTGCATGAACATTTGGCATGTACCAGCATGGTGCAGTAGAGGGTTGGTTAGTTAAGTTACAATCACTCAAAATAATACATTGTTTTACTAATTTCATAAAAGTGCTTCTGTAATTACTGTGCCATTCATTTGGTGGTAGAGCTTTGGAAAACTTATAATGCAGCAGTGTGTCTTTTTTTAAGTGAAAGCTTTTCTGTGGTTAGGGTGGTTAGGTTTATTGTCAAAAACCTTTGATCACAAAACCACAAACGCTTGAGGAGACTAATGAGTAAGAATATTAGTTTAAGCTATGCAATTAGTGTGCAATTATATTCTGTGAAGTTTAAAAGAAAAAGAAAGTATAGAGATGGATACAGAGTGCCGTTGATATCAAAAGAATAGCAAAACTGGAAAGCAGTTCAGATGTGACTATCAGCTTCTTCATTCTCCCTGATGTGGAGTTAGGCGTTTTGCTGGGAAATGGGCGGCCTGCCAGATTGGGGCCAAGTCAGAGTTGTCAGGGGATTACAGTTCTGCCTTGCTCACTGCAGGGGGTACGGAGTGGGCCTCAATTACCCTGGAGCGGCGTGTTTGATTTGGCCCGGCACTTTTGGGGACAGACCAAAAGCTGAATAATGCACCATTAGCAACTCAAAATCCTGCCGTAAAATGAGTCCACTTATGCATCACATACAGTAATTGTGTGTCTATCAAAGGCTGGCAGGTCCACACCAATTACCCTGATAACAACAAAACAATCTATGCATAATATTATCTGCTGAACACCTGTGGGTACCCACAAACATCCAAGCTTTCCTGTTTAAAACTTCTACCGCTCATTCAAAGTCTGTCACCAACACACTGTGGGGTAATGAAGTGTCAACTTTAGAGCGCGAAAACACTAAAATGCAAGGTTGCTCTGATATAATGTGGGAAAATGTGTTATGGTACAGATGTCTGTGTTTGTATTTACAAATATATGGAAGATGCTAGACTGAGGGAGAGACAGAGTGTGTGATGATAGAACTAGAGAGACAGAGCTTGAGTGAGAGAGAGAGAGAGAGAGAGAGAGAGTAAGAGAGGGAGATCCCCCGACTCTGGCTACAGTTAGAGATGTGCAATTGAATTTCACAGGATATGAGGCAGCAAATGGCATGTAAAGGCTGAAGCGTCAGACGGTTCCTGCCACACGGGCCAGACAGATAAGGGAGGTGTAAGTGAAATCATTAGGTAACTCTGCAGGACATCAGGGGCAGTTTGAGGTTGGCAGGGGGCTATGAGAGCCAAAGGTCCTCCTTGAGCTCCATTGAACACCCACTCAGCCTGATATACATGCACTTACAAACACACAGGGAAAATCACTTATACAAACACAAGCTGCAAGACAAACAAGGACTCAAGACAGAGACAAGCAAACAGCCAAGCGCTGTTTTTTTTTTTTCAATCTCCACCCACAAACACATGCACATGAACGCATATGGAAATGCACTCATGCACACATACACACACCACTTCAGACGCCTCATTGAGGTATCAGCCCCAGCGATTGTATTTGTCCACCT
>VUQS01010402.1:4629-27963 GCA_015108495.1 Heterochromis multidens
AGCTCTGCTGAACTTGCACACACACACACACACACACACACACACACACACACACACACACACACACACACACACACACACACAGTATATACACAGTATATACACTTTTTGGGGGGGTTTTTTGCGCGCGGGAGGACATTAAAAAGGGTTTGAGGCCAGGGCTCAGAAAGAATGTTAGAGGTAGACTGTTTTACATTACAGAGAAATACAAAACCATAATAAGATAATAAATTCACAATAAATAATACATTTTATGAGCACATGCACAAAACAAGCACCCTGTTATGGTCATAGTATGGAAAACAGTGGTTGGAGACCACACTGCTACCAAAATTATTGCGACCATATGCAATGAATTTGAAATCTCGTTGCTTTTGAAAGGGTTGCTTTGAAGACGGGGACCAGGTCTGCAACCACTTGCAGTCAGTTGGCACCTTCAAATTGACTGTGGTGTGTCAAGATGGTGTTAGAATAAGATGGAGTCAGTCTGTGATTTAATGGGGTCAAGTTGCCAATTACTTGCAATCCATTTGTGATAATACAGCGATTAGCGGCGATAAATCAGTTAATCAGTGAAAATCACAAATCTGTTGCCATCTACATACACAGAAATTCACATTTACTGCTTACATCCAGAATCCAGCCAGAACTTCATAGATATGAGTAAAATTCATAAATAGTGACATAGTTGCTACAGGGCAGCAGTTTAACTGCTAAATGACATAGACGCTCAGCAACATTGCTTTTATTTATTGCTTTTTAGAATACGGCAAGTTGGCAACCAAATGAGTCGAGTCCCCTATTGCAAAGAGATGTGTTGCAGATGAGTTGCGCTCATCGGCACAGACTGACTCAGATTGATTGCAATGTGTTAGCAATCTGTCTGCATTTTTAAATTATTTGCAAGCCTTCACAATCTGAGATTCATTACAGAGAGTCATTGCAGTCAATCCGAGTTAGGCCATGATTGTTTGGAGACAAGTTGCTTCCCACCAGGAGACCTGTGCAATTGCCTTGTAATTGAAAGTGGAAACCCAGAGGGTAGGGTGTTGAACACTCAACCTCTGGGTGACCAGATGGTTGCTGCAACTACTTAAAATCTGTCTTCGACAGCAAAAAAAACCAAGAAAAAAACAAAAACAAAAAAAGATTGCAATCACCGGGCAACCAATGATCCTCCCTAATCACAAAGAGGCTGTCGTCCTATTTTTTTTAACTGATGTGGCTGAGCCATTAATGACACCAGCAAAAGTTGCAGTGATTCTTAATGTGTCACAACAACCAGCAAGAAAAATGATTGAATGAAGCCTTCACGTAGTAATCACAGTTAGTTCAGAAAAGAGGGCTGAAATATGTATGTCCAGTATTTCCCCACACATAGACTTTTCTTGGATGGGTTGCCCATGAATATTTGGTGGCTCATTCTTCTTTCCACCAAATTACAGTAAACTCTGCAACCATATCACTGTGTGGAAGGTAATGTACATTTACCCATTAGAGGCCTGTAGACGTTGACATGGTAACAGGATGTCATACTTCATGGTGCTCCCCTCAGCTGAGCTGTAACGTTAGTTAGCAGCATACTTCTTTTGGTTGGTGTTGGAGAGTGTTTTTTGGTAGAAAGAAAATATATAAAACTGTTTATAACATGGTTTGTTGATTTTATGTTATTTGACTATCTGGGTTCTGCAGAGATATTGCTACAGGGTTTTTTCAAAAGTATGTTTTTTGGCAACTTTGAGCACCACAAGGCAAGTGCCAATTACTTCCATTATATTCAAAAGAAGTCAGACATCTCTACGGCCAATAGCTCAAAAACTGGGCAACTCACACCAAAACAAGCTATAAGAATAAAAATAACTACAGTTTTGTGGTAAACAGCTCAACTCAAACTGGTTATCTTCATAACCACAGTGTTTACTTGATTCATTTTTTTTTTTGGCTACACAATGCAGATGCACTAAAAAGGGGAAGAGGGCTCAGGTTTGTGTCCTCCGGGCACAATAACTATACTATGTTTTCTTTTACATACATGTGATTAAATGTTTTGAAAATTCTACTTTTATAACAACAAAATAAAGGTGCAGCCCAGTCATATCTGGTGTCCAGCATCAGCAGCCTTTGACACTCTGCTGATTCTGCTACCCCCTCAGACCATATCTGATTTTTACACTTTGTAATTATCTTAGTCCATCTTCTTATCTTAGCACCATAGCATGCTGAACTACATTTATTATATCCGACTGAGTATGTCTTTAGGTCTACTTTCTTTCTCATCAGTTTTCTTACTGTATTTCTTTCCTCCCTCTCTCTCTCTCTCTCTCTCTCTCTCTCTCTCTCTCTCTCATACACAGACACAAGCCCATCTTTCTCCTGTCATCTCAGGCTTGGCGTTAGACAGAATTTATTAGGGCAAGATGCTGGCTGTTGACATGAGTGTGATCTACCATTTGGTGGGAAGATAAGTGTCCCATGGAGGGTTTAATAATGTTCTTCCCTCTCTACTTCTTATCTTCTGCTGATGAAACCGAAGCTGATACCTTCCCTTACACATACATAGCTTGAAACCTTTATGTGTGTCTGTGTGTCTATTTCTGTCCATGCCTGCCCGCTTGCCATGTGTGGAATGTTTTTATCACCCTTGAATCTAATAAGTTTCAACATAAGCTACTGCCCTCACACCAGCACCGTATCTGAGCAGTGATATGGTTGAATGGTAACAGGGTCACTACGAGCGAGATGAGTTTAGTTAGTAATGCAAGACCAAATGTGAAGATAGTTTCTTCACCCATCTTTACAGTTTCGGATTTCTCATGTGATTGGTTATTGGACTAGTTAGTTGTGAGGAAAAACTAATCCACCATTCTTCAAAGTCTTTCACACCTCTGCCTATCAAATCCAGAAACACGTTATAGACAGTGATCCATTGATCTGATATTTGGATCAGGTATTGGTCCCATCTTGACTCATTTTTGAGTCATGATGGGACAGGTATCAGTGTTAATGAGCTGATCTATTCAATTCCGTTCTACATTATATAAACAAAAGTATTGGGTCACACCTCTTAGTCTTTGAATTCAGTTGTTTTCAGTCCCATTGTGACAGGTGTATAAAATCAAGCACCTAGCCATGCAGTCTGCCTTTAAAAGCATTTCTGAAAGAATGGGTTGTTCTAAAGAGCTTTCTAAACTTGAGTGTGGTACTGTAATAGGATGCCACCATTGCAGCAAGTCAGTTTATTCCCTCTTGGATATTCCATGATCAACTGTAAGTGGTAGTATTGCAAAGTAGAAGTGTTTAGCAGCCACAGCAACTCAGCCATGAAGTGGCAGACCACACAAAGTCACGAAGTGGGGTCACTGAGTGCTGAGGAGCATAGTGCGTAAAAGGCACCGGCACTCTTCTGGCTCAGCTGCAGAGTTGCAAACCTCTAGCATTAACATCAGGTTAAAACTGTGCACCAGGAGCTTCATGGCATGGGTTTCCATAGCCGAGCAGCTCCTGTAATGCGCAGATGGCCCAGTACTTTTGTCAATATAGTGTATGTTGTTCTGTCTTTTTTACACCATATGTCAGCAGTGGAGGAAAATGCTAACAGCAGTGAGTCATCAGTTTGAAGTTATTTCATGTTTGCTACACCAACTGCTTCTCTTGGTACATTTGAAATAGTTTTTTACTTCACTGCAAACTGTGAGGTCAAGTGAGCTGACACAACTGAAAAGCTTCAACGACGATGTTTTCACTGTCAGCTCCACTCCACGTTGACGCAAGTGTGAAGAGGTGCACTGACTGAGAGCAGGGACAACAGAAAGCAACACAACCATAAATGACAGTAATATGCAGTAATGACTTTCACAATGAGCTGAAGTGAAACAAACGCAAATAACTTAGAAAATCTTTGTTTTTTTAATTGCTTTTTTGGTTTATTTTTAATTAGATTTTTTTTCTTTTTTTGGTCGTGTTAGGAAAGCAATGTTTAAGTCAATCCTAATATTGACTTACACATAAAAAGTTATCCTCAGTCTCTTCCTTACAGTGAGGAATGCAGCTTATTAACACTGTTACTGGTACTCAGTGTCCACAGATACCCAAAGCCTTGGTATCAGTATTGTATTGGAACTGAAGAAACTTGGACTGATACATCCCAAGTTTTAAGGGTGTCATGATAAGTGTGTACTGACGATAACTGTGACTGTGAATTTAAATATAAAATATTGATAATGTGTCACTTCTGATAATATTGTAAACAAGAGCACTCAGAGAGTGCAACTCCCTCCCGAAGGGCAAGGGCTATACTAAACCTTTGATGTTTTATGATGTTTTTATTACAATATGATGATGTCAGCCTGTTTTTATTAAACATGCTAACTTCAGCAGCATCATTGTGACGTCGTAGGTCGTCATATTGAGAAAATTGAAATTTTTTTTCAAGGTCAATTTTGACCTTGAGCACTAACAATGAAGGTCAAGGTCAAATGTTTAGCCAACCTAGGTACTCATGTCCCCCAAGGCCTAATATATTGTTGTAAAGTTTGAAGGCGATTGTGGGTAATATAAAGTTTTTACTGATTTTCATATTTGGTGGGACCTTGATCTTGACCCGATCTTCACCAAAATTAAATTAGCTCGAGCTGTTATTGGTATTTACCATCACACAAAATTTGAAAATATTATCTTGAAAACTGTAGACGTTAGACTGCTAACAAACAAACAGACAAACAAATAAACAGAACCGATTACATACTCCATCCTGTCGGGGGGAGAATAATTTTGTGATTGCTCTTTTTGTTTGTTTTTGTACCATTATGGTTATAGACTTTCTTGCCATTTGCATGCACTTGTATACAAAATACAGAAATATAGATACATTTATTATTTATTTATATATACATTTGACTGGCAGCATTATTGCTGTTCTTTTTTGTTTGTTTTTTTTTTTCAATTTTATGTAGATTTTGCGATATTAGCATTGTTTGGGACATACTGAACACACAGATGGATGCAAAGGATAATGATGAATTTTTGTCTATGTGATGCTTGTGAATCCAGGTCAACTCCATTTGACACCATTTACAGAGGTGCGAGCTACAAACTTTTCTGCGTAACCGTCAAAGCTGAGCTGCACAAAATCATACAGAAGGGCTATTAAAAGGTTTAACTCCATATCACAGGAGTTGGAACCTGCAAGTTGTAATGCTACATGTTAGTGACTGTAATTAATGAAAACCAACGATATTCTGTGGAGCTTTTTGACCCATTGGTAATATTAAAAAAAAAAAAAGTCAAATGACGATTTTCTTCACTTAAAATGCCAGTAGGGCAAATCTCCATTAATCATCCTTCAAACCAGCTGGAAATCTGTTATGTCAACCTGAAATGTCTGTGTGGTTACATTATTAAATCTTAACATCATTCATCTGACACAAGTGTGATAACTTATCTCTCGACTGTCATCACTGATGGAGCTGTTTTATAGTTCTTGCTGTCAAAAATGACACTTGTAATACACCACTTGTACGCGCACATATATAACAACACTCATTCCCTCATTACTGATATTTACCAGACATCACGATACATCTTCATCAGCTGAGGGTCACCCTACTGGATGATAATTCAGAAGTTAAACAAACCCGTTTGTGAATTGTTTAGTGACCTTGCTGACAACACTCATTAGACAGATTCACAGTAATGGATTAAATAACAAAAGGAAGAGAAAAAAAAAAACTCTTGAGAACACTGCCAGGCCTCGAGCTATTACATCTGACATGATTTTCCCTTCACCCCAGTGAATAGTTTGTTTACAATATGTCCTTTAATTTTCTCTTCTGCTCTTTTGCTTCCCCTTTATATCTTCAAAGGCCTGCTTTACATCACTTCTCCTACATTACATTTATTGCTGCTGAGGTAGTGCTTTTTATAATTCAGTTTTTGTACTCATACATAAACAGAAAATTTGTCAGTGACACTAGCATTCTTCACACATCGTGCAAGGACATTATTCCACAAAAGACTCTTAAAAAGATTAGACCAGTATTGTTAAAAGATGTATGCTCTAGTTGAGTCAGAGCATGTTTGTTTCGGAAGTATTCTTGAGTTCAACTAAAGAATTTTCTTTGAACTTTGGACTTGAAATATGCAGCTGTAAAGGAGCAGCTGGCATGCTAATTCAGAGGGTCACACCAATAAGTAGCTGAAGCAAACGCTTGTTGGCTTTTGTGACAAACATGTTTATCGTCTTCGAAACACTGTCAACAGAAAAAGGTGTTCAATATAATTACACAAAACAAATCAACCACATGAAAAAAGTTAGTACACTCATATATTTATTACATCCATAAAATTAGAGCTCCTTTAGAGAGTAACAGGTGGAACCTGACTGATTTAAACCCATGCAGGATTTTGTGCCCTCTTTCCCATCGAAGTGTGTGCTCTGTCATGATCTAAAGAGCTCTCTCAGGCCTTCAGAAAAAAAAGAAAAAAAAAAAAGGCTGAGGATGCTTCTTGCTAACTGTGAAGCATGGCAGTTAAAATGTTATGGTCTGGGGTTTCTTTGCTGCCTCAGAGATTGGGGAGCTTGAAGTCAACAATGAATTCTTCATTAAATGAAAGATTATACGAGCCCATCTGTTCGAAAGTTGAAGCTGGAGTGAACATTTTAATATTATAATGAACTTGAGCACAACTTGAGCATATCCACTGAGGAATAGCTCAAAAAGAAGAAATTGAGGGTTTTGGAATGACTGAGCCAAAGCCAAATTTGAAACAGCCAGATCATTCAAGTTACTTCTACTAACAGTAGCTTGAGGCCAAAGATGTTCTTAATGTACTCGCTATTAATTTTATATATATATATATATATAAAATTAATAGTATATATAAAATGTATGTATATATAATGGACTGCTACTTGTACACCACTCAATTTTGAGCACTCAAAGCTCTTTCTGATACAATCCTTATTCACCCAATATCACACACACATTCTGTACCTAAGCATTTTTATCTAACATTCACACACAAACTCACACTCTGATGGGTGCATCAGAGGCAACTTAGGGTTCAGTATCTTGCGCAAGGATGCTTTGGCACATGGACAGGAGGAGCCGGGAATCAAGCCACCGACCTTCCGATTAGTAGATGACCCACTCTGTCACCTGAGCCACAGCCGCCCCAAAATATCAATAATGGAATAATATCAACATACAAAATCGAGAGACCACATTTGTTACAATTCATGCAAAGTGTATAAATGTAAAACAAAAAAGGATCTAAATTACATCTCTTAGGAACACCTGTAAGGAGAAGCTTGTTAGAGGAGATGTAAAGGCCAGGGAATTCTTCAAAGTTACTAGTTTGTAAGAAGTGTTCCTCTAATCACGTCCATTTTTATAGCTTCTTTTGTGACAAGCTGAGATTCAGTAATTGTTCCAATGGGAATAACAGCACAAACCTTTGGAAAAGCTTTACACAAAGGCATTCTTGGTGCTTCACTCATTTGTACATGTGAACAGTGATGGTAGTAATTGTGTAAAGAATAAAGAAGGGTCTTTGAAAAAAAAAAAAAAGGTTCAAATTCCCCTTCTCTCCTCTGCAGACTAGGCCTGCTGATGCCTGATGTGGAGATTATTGGGCTGGGAAAATTACCAACATTGTCAGTCACCACTGTCCACTTGTGACATGAGGAATGTTCAAAATGGTATGGTTTCAGACACCATATGACAAGCACTTCATTTTAAAGCCTACTGAACCGGTTACGGATGCAAAGAGGAGGGCCAAACAATCTGATCATACAGATACTTGATAGCCAGTGAACTGTTTAATAGGCAAACTGCAACAATAACTTTTGGAATGTATCTTCCAGAGAATGACAGGGGAATGTGCTTATGCATGTATGCTGACAGCTTTTAATAGGTTTCAGATTTTGAACTCTTTGAAATTGCTTTCTTTTGCCTTGTGAAACTTTGTCCCTGAAGTAAAAATATTCAAGTTAAACATAGTTTATATTGCTTGTGTGTAGCGAGCCTTGAGGCCAACTGCAGTAGCGCCAAGTAATTCAACCTGAAGTAGCATGTCAGCAAAACGCACTCAACAATAATAATGCTTTACACTGACGTCAATTTGAAGCTCCCATTTTACTGTGCTGACACACTGTCCATGGTAATTGCATTATTTGGACATGTAGTGCTCGATAAGGTATGCATATTCCATAGATTGATTGCTATATAAATATTGTTTATGGTGAGCAGGTATTAACATTGAGAACCATGCTTGCTGATAATTTGCATGCAAGGTTATTACAGCTACTGAAGGTGCCCTTCGGGAAAATTTATAGATACGGAAGTGAGCACAATTCCCACCTGTTTTATAAGACAGCCAGTATGCTGTGAAAAAAAATATGATGTATGTTTGCACTACAATTCATTCTAGGCTTCACTGTTACCTATTAAAGAATACAATTTTCAATCCATAAATGCATACTGATATGAGTATGAATGTATCCTTCTTACTTTATCTTGCCCATATCCTGTAATGGTCAAGAATGTTATCTAGATACCCTCTTCCTCTACTTTGTCTTCATCAATTCTCATCTATCTGTCGCAGTTCATCTCTTTCTCTTTTATGTGACTCTGATTTACATATTCGGGTGGATGTGTGTTGCTTGGATTTTATCCTTTACTATTTTTTCCTCAACCACAGCTTTTCAATTGTAAAGCTTGTGAGCCCACCCAAACCGCAGGGCTGTAATTAGACACCTTATCTATAAAGGGCTTTATTATTATATCTAAAAGCACCTTATCACACCACATACATAATGACCCTTCGTTTTTTCTTTTATCATCTATTTTTCCTCCAGCAGCCATTATTTTTGATAAACCTTGTCAAGCTTTTGTTTACAATAATAATGTTCGTTTACAAGGAAGTCCCCACAGGGTTCGTTTAATGTCACCGGAGATTGTTTTCATGTTTTGAGTTAAACAGATTTCAAATTGTCCTTTATATCACAGTTTATGACAAATGTTGTTTAAAAAGTTCATGTTCCTGATTGTAGATGTGTTAGGCATTGTGAATGGAGGTTTAATTTGATACCTTTTTGACATTTTCTCAACATCTTTCTAAAGCATGGGAAAGGAGAAATTCTTCAGACAATGTCACATGGATATTAACTGGATCAAATTTGAAATGTTTGTCATGAATAGATGCAGATGTCGCATATATTATGCCTTGCGTTTAGGGGCCTGTGTTTGTGTGTATGTATATTTGTTGGATTTCCATAGTGAAATATCTCCTAGAGCATTATTTGTGGTAGGCTTTTGTTTATGTTCACATTTGTTTACATTTATGTCTGTGTCTGGGTGAATGCTGATGTTACATGATGGTGGTTAACATGCCATGTTTGGTTTGTTGTTAGGTAATGTGTCTGAATAACACCGTAAGAGATGGGTCATGTAGATGCCAGACGTGAAAAGGAAACATTAATTCACTCACTCATTTAATATCCAGTGCATTCATTCTGGCTGTTATTATGCAATCTAGTGCTAATATGTTATTATAGAAGCTCTTTACCAAAGCTATGGGTTTAATGTAAATTTGTGATCCTTTGATGATGCTTATTGATGATTCATTCTGCCACATGGCCTATCACAGAAACAGCTAGCTGCATATATCATGTCTGATTTTCTATAACTGACTACCTTCTGCTGCAACTGAGGACAATAAAGACTCCTGATAACTTAGTGGGGGTATATCATAGATGACTTATATCCATAGACCCATGATTTTGTCTACACTTAACAGGCAACTGAGCAAATAACCAATTTTAAATGGTATCTTTAGGCACTTTGCTACTAGCAGCCTGTAGCAAAAACACATCATTTGTTCCAATTTCTTTATTTAAATCTACAGAAAATGTCCATGATACCAAAAAGATAGATCTTTTGGAATCACTGTGCTATTACCCTAAAACTTGGCATATCTCAGCATGGTGTGCAGTGTTCTTAATAAAACATCTGAGGAAACTGGACAAGTGGAGGACAAAAGAAGTACCAGCCTTAAACAATATCTACAGCAGATGATTAGTATCTGAAAGTCATGTCCTTAAGAAGAAAAGAAAAATCCAGCAAAGACCTGACACAGGACCTGAGAGATGTATCTGGCCCTTCAGTTGATCTACTGCTCACTGAAGCCTCATCAGAAATGGTCTCAAAGGAAGGGTGGCTGTGAAGGTATTCTTAAGGAAGGGAAACAGGGAAAAAAGGCTGAGGTATGCCAAATTACACAAGAACTGGACTGAAAATCAGTGGCAACAGGTCTTATAGAGTGATGAATCCAAATTTGAAATGTTTGGTTCAAATCATCATCAGTATGTACAAAGGAGTTCATGGGAGAGGTACAATAGTGAGTGTCTACATCAGTAAAACACAGTGGAAGCGATGTCATGATTTGGGGCTGTATATCAGCCAGTCGTGTCTGGGATTTTGTCAAAATTAATGGAATTATGAACATAGAAAAGTACTATCAGATTTATATGCAGCATGCAATACCATCTGGAAAGTGTCTGATTGGCAACAGCTTCATTTTTCAGCACGACAATGATCCAAAACACACTGCCAATGCAGTTAAAGCATACCTGGATAATAAAAACAAACAATGGAACACTATCAGTCATAGACTGCCCTCCCCAGAGCCCGGTCCTCAACATTATTGAAGCAGTGTGGGATCATCTTGACAGAGAACAGAACAAAAGGCAGCCAACATCCAAAGAAGATCTTTGAATGTCAACAGTACATGAAAGTATGAGAAAGCTGCCTAAGAGAGTTCAGGCTGTGTTGAAGAATAAAGGTGCTCATACCAAATATTGACTTTCAATCTCATTAGAATTGAACAAACATGTATACATGTATGAATTTCCATGTATGTTTGCACTTGTTTCAATAAATCTCTGCACCTATTTCCCATTTTCCTAGCAAAATTTAGAGCATTGTAAAAATATTTTCCCTACATACTTCAAACCATTGTGTTTTTTCTTCTCACATTACTGTGGAAAGTAAAACAGTGCCGCAGTGATAGTGTTCCACACAATGCCTGCAGTAGGACAAGGACCTGCTCAAACCAGTGAGCAATGGTACTGACACTTTTTGGCACACCAAATATATTAAAAATGTCCAAAACAAAAAAAGCACTGCAGATTATTTGCTAGAAAATAGCAAAAAACAAGAGTGGACGTGAAAGAAGTTGCTAGTTGCCTTCAACTAAAGCGCTAGCATGACAAGGATTACTGCGAACCTACAGCGACATAAGTGGAGGTGAAAGAATAGAATAATAGAATAGAATAGAATAATACACTGTAGCTACAACAACATTTTCTTTGAACTGACAGAAACCTGCTTTAGTTGTCGCTACATTTATTAGTCTTGTCATTATGTTTCAGTCTCTCAGTGAAGCCTGGTATGTGTTTAGCCTGTATGTAATAGGCTGAATCCTATCGCTTTTGAGGGAAAACTAGAAACTAACTAACTGGAGTCTGAAACTTCAATAAAGCAGAGCAGTGCTGAAAAAAAGTACAAAATGTATCATATAGTTATGGCAAGATTTGCACTGAATGTCCCAGATTGTTCCAACTGTATTTGACATATGAGGGTTGGTTTTTTTTTAATCCCTCTGGTAGAAATTTAGGTGAAGTGCTTACAAAATATTTCATCCTGGTTGAAATGTTGCTGAAGGCAAGATGGCTGTAAAACCTCCTAAATATCATTTGAGATGTTTGATTTTATTTACCTGACTGATCACAGCTCTCTCCATTTCACTCTATCTGTCTGATTCTCCCCATCTTTCCCTCATCTCTCACTGTCATCCCCTGCTCTCATACCTCTCAATTGTCCCTTTACTTCATTGCTCTTCATCTACCTGCACATCTCAGCTCTCTCTCAACACCCCCCTCCCCAACACACACACACGTCGCTCCATCTTTTTTCAATTTATATTTCTAAATTTTTTTCACATCTGTCCTTTTCCATCATTTTTCAATCCTGTTATAACTTTGCCCATATCTGTCTTCCTCCATCTGTCATTCCCCGACCCACTCTTCTTCTATTTTAATCGTTACATCTTTGCATTCACTTCTCCCTATCATTTCTCTTCATCTGTTTATTTCACCTCTTTTTGTTCAATCACTGTTCTAATCGCTCTTTTTCTCTCTGTGTCTCCTCCGCAGCTGGTATTGTTCGGAAAAAGCAGTGGTGTGAGATGGTGCCATGTTTGGAGGACGAAGGTTGTGACCTGTTAGTCAATAGATCTGGCTGGACTTGTACACAGCCTGGAGGCCGAGTTAAAACCACTACGGTGAGTTCAGGCTCTCTTTTAGTGCATCGGGTTACACAAAACCACTCAGAATCTGGTAGGTGTGCTTAGAAAATCAACTGTGGTGTAAAACCAAACCAAGGACACATTTTGTGTAGTTTCTTTTTTAACTAAATAACAGTGATTAAACAGTAAAGGTTAAGAGACCATTTTGACAAGATGAGTCATTGTACAAGATAAAAAGCATGTTGGCTTTCAATAAAAGCTCTGATGTGCAAGCATAGAAAAGCCATTTCAAATCACTTTTTTCAGCCTTAGACCTATTTGGTTAGAAACATTTTTACAATTATTGATATTAGACAGTGTTTGGGCTACTTTTGAGGCTGCAAGAATCAGGGTTTTTAATGTGAAAGTTTTAATTTTACAATGTTATTTAATTGATTAAATGAATGGAAAAAATTATTTTATATATGCTGTTAGTCAATCTACTTAACACAAAATTATAGACCTTTTGAAAGATAATAAAAACAGTATGCCTGTCACAAAAATTAAGCTATAATATACTCTCACTGGACTCTTTATTAAGGTACGCCTTGCTAGTGTTGTGTTAGATGCTTTTTTGCCTTCAGAACTACCCTAATTCTTTGTGGCATACATTCAACAAGGTACTGGAAACATTCCTCTAAGATTGTGGTTCATATTGACATGACAGCATCACACAGTTTCTGCAGACTCGTCTCTGGTGCTCTATTGGATTGATATCTGGTGACTGTGGAGGCCAATTGAGTACAGTGAACTCATGTCTAGTTCAAGAAACCAGTTTGAGAAGCAGCCACCAACATATGGGTACAGTGTGGACATAAATGGATGGACATGGTCAGCAACAATCCTTATGTAGGCTGTGCTGTTTAAACGATGTTCAGGTGGTACTAAGGGGCCCAAAGTGTGCCAAGAAAATATCTCCTGCATGATTACACCACCAGCAGCCTGAACTGTTGATACAAAGTAGGATGGATTTGTGCTTTCATGCCATTTACTCCATACTCTGAGCCTACCAACTGAATGTCACAGAAGAAATCAAGAATCAGACAGGGCAGCATTTTTCCAATCTTTGACTGTTCAATGTTGGTGACCCCTCACAAATTGTAGTTTCAGTTTCCTGTTCTTAGCTGACAGGAGTGGCACCTCTGTGTGTGGTCTTCTGCTGCTGTAGCCCATCTGCTTCAAGGTTCAACATGTTATTTAGAGTTACTGCTGCCATCTTTTCAGCTGGAAACAATCTGGTCATTCTCCTCTGACCTCTGGCATCTACAAGACATTTTCACCCAGAGAAAGGCTGCTCACTGGATGTTCTCTTGTTTTTGGATTGCGTTGGAAAGTGCCAGCAGATCAGCAGTTTCCGGAGTACTTAGACCAGTCTGTCTGGCGCCAACAAACATGCCAAGTTCAAAGTAACTTAAATCACCTTTCTTTCCCATTCTGATGCTTCAACAGGACCATGTCCACCTGCCTAAATGCAATGAATTGCTGACACATGATTAGCTGATTAGATATTTGCATTAACGAGCAGTAGAACAGGTGTACCTAACTAAGTGGCCGGTGAGTGTTTTATAGCCATAAACACAGAGCGCATTCCATGTTTCTCCATAGACTGCATTGTGTCAATTGTTTATGCCAGTTAAATTTTTTTAAAAAAAGGAAGAAAAATAATTAAAAGTTGCACCAACAGAGAAAGAGCTTAGAACTGAGTTTATATAAGATGCTGAATAGAAAAGATGAGCCTGACAGGAGACAAAAGTGGATACCAGTTAGGAGATGTGATGCAGCAACAGGCAGTGCGGTGCCCTGAAACTCAGTATGCCTCATATGTAGCAAGTGTTTTGTCACAAGTGAGATATCCAGATGTTTTAGTCAACCATATTTCTATAAATTAAGCTGAAACATTTTGACAAAATGCAGGTCATATTAAAGTAGAAATCTGATATCTGTAAATCTGTAAATCTGAAAAAATGAGTAATGTTATTGTGCAAACACAATAACATTACTTCGCTAACTACAGTAGCTTGCTAATTGGGACTGTGGATAGAAATTAGCTAGTAGATAAATCTAGTACAATGCATCTCTTCTATTAGAAAATTACAAGAAGACAGTCTTGTACATGGGCCCTGACAAATTACTATAATACAAAATACAATACAGCTAACATTAGCTAAGGGTACTCAAATATTGTCTCATCAGAGTTGCTGATTTTATGATGCTGGGTTTTTTTTTGTACTCTCTGTCACAGATAAATTTGAAATAAAAATAACACAACATATCTTTGCATTTTCACACGTGTTGGCCCATTTCATTCACTTTCAGCTAGCTCACATAATAAAGTCTTCAAATGAAATGTATTCTTTCATAGTTGGCCATTTCAGGTAGCAAATAAACAATAAACTGCATACACACAGTAACTTTTAGCATCTTTTGAATTAAAATGGAAAACATGTAATATATTTACACAGAGTAGGCACATAACAACATAGTATTCAACTGGAATACACTATAATTGTCAGCAAAATGCTGATGTTGTTTGTCGGCAGTTTTGTGTTGGGCGTGTAGAATAATATTAAACATATAACATAAAATTGCTGCCTGTTGTGAGTGGAAATCACGTTGGTCAGAGTGAAACAGAGCAGTAGAGGCATGGCCTCTAAACACTGAGCTGAAAGACGCTAAAATGATACATTAAACTAAGGAGAACATTACAGGGAGGGAAGAAAGATAGTCATTACATGCAACACTATTTTGTATTATAAATGGACCATTCATAATATACTGTACATATTATATAAATATTCATTAGTGCAACTCTAAACAACTAACTTAGGTAATGCAAGAAAATTAATTTATCATCCTTGTTACTTATTTCAAAAATGATGTAGCCCTGCTTAGCATAGCCATTCAAGCTCTGTTTCAGCACCTGTTACCAGACTGTACTTGATAAGATTTCAAGTGCAGTCTGGAACCATTTCACAGCCTCCTGAAAATGTTTCTTTTCACCCTCCTTGTCTTCAGCTCATCTCCAAACTGTATGTGCTTTGTTTACTTCCTCGATGTCAGCAATTAACTTTAATTAGGGACGCTCTTACTGTTAATGATGGCAGCAGATGGGAAGCCACATATTGGCTAAGATGACACCCATTCATTCACCCGCCCGTCCTCCACACCCCTGTATCCAGTCTCCTCCTCTCCACTTCACCCTCTATTCCACCCCTCCTTTCTCCTCCTTACCCAACAAACACAGTCCTCCCACTACTTTCAACCCTCGCGTCTGCTTTACGAGAAGCATAAACACTTTTGCTCTCCCGCTTGTATGTGCAGAGTCTATACTGTGGCAATTAAAGAGGTCTCACTTGAGAAACATGTTACGCAACACACACACACACACACGCGCGCACATAGCTGCCCTATCTGTGAATGTCAATGCGTGAACACTGTGGACCAGTGGGGCATCATTAATGCATCTGTCATGATTTAGTCATCAGCCTACTAACTTGTTTATTCCTTCCTGTTGAAAAACAAACACGTAAATACAAAATGCATAAAATATAAAATGCTGAATGGTTTGCTATCAGTTTTCCTCTGTGCTGTGAGTCATGCGCGTCTCCCTGTGCCCAGACACAAACTTGAACGTTAACCCAGTTGCGGAGACTGCGGTGACAGCCGTTACATGTTCCACCTACAGTGTAGCTTGTTATCTGGGCAGGTTATTCCACACACATGCACACAGGCACACACACAGTGTGTGTGTGTGTGTGTAACTGTAACATTTATTATATATGTCAGATAAAATATTAAATGTGGTGTTGCAAATCTGGTGCTCACAGTATGATCGAAGGCTAATGGCATGTGCATTCATGCTTGTATGCTAACAGGCTTTAACTGATCACTGTTTCTGGTTTGGGTTTTGCATATTTGTATCTGTGACTCTGCGTCCTTACTTTATTGCAAAGGGTAGCCCTGCATGCTCTGGCCTACATGTACTTTTCTTATCCTGCTTGGGATGTCACTCAATGTAGCTCTCATCGGCTTACAATATGCAGGATGTGACAGGTATTTCTTGCTTGCTTCATTGGCTACTTTAAACTTGGTGACAGCCAGTCAAATGGCTGGACAGCTATGCGCACTCATCTGTGTCAGTCCGTGTGTGTGTGTGTGTGTGTGTGTGTGTGTGTATGTGTGTGTAAGTGGGTTCTACTGGCTTTCACTGTCAAAGAGCATAATAACTGGCAACAAGCAGACTCGGGTCATTGTTTAAAAATCTTCTTAAAATGTATGAATTTATTTGATGGAAGGACTGGCCTCCTGTGGCTGCTCCCTTCAAACTCGGGCATGTGGAGGAAACTTTGAAAGATATTTACTTCACAGCCATTGCATGCAACCTAAAATTGTCCAAATGCATTAAAGGTTAAGGCCAATTCTAGCAAGCCAAAATTTACAATAACCTCTTGTTATCTGCTGTCCCAAGGGGGAATCACTCACAAAAACAAAACCATTTACTCCCTAGCCTCCCTGTTTAACTATAAACAAATAGCCCCTTCCCTAAGGCTTTTCAAGGTTAAACCCAAACTGCAGCCACCCCAGTATTGCCCAAGGTTGACTGTTGGCTGTGCACAGTCCAGTGAGCATGTCTGACCTGTCCGTCAGGTGTTTGTGCAAAAAACATCAATGCAGACAAACAGACATATCCCTCAGGGTATTTGACTAAGCCAAGTCAGTCTGACTCAGCCCCCATAACCCCATAAAGGGTTATTTTGAACAAATGTCAAAAGGCAGTTTGCGTGTATTGGTCAAAGATTTGAGAGTTTGTGTTTTCTCTGTTAACCAGAGGAGGGATTGTTGTTTAGAATGACCCCGCTGACCTCCTCTCTAACTTAACTCAGCAACACGGCAGCGTGAGTTGCAAGAAAGATTTGATGTATGCTGCGCGTCCTCCCTCAACCTACAGAATGTCACTCATCTTAGCAGTCACCATTTGATGTGCTTCTGTGTAAAAATAACTTCCTCGCATACTTGTTTTCTCACTTCTCGACTCCTTCTCGGGCACTTTCTCTTTTCGGTTCCACTTGCTGTCTTCTTGCCTTTATCTCTAGGTTTTTCCTCTCATCCTCCCCTCATCCCCATCTCTCCAGGCATTCATCTTAGTCTGACCCTGCTTTGGAGAGTACACAGTTGTTCCTGTCAATAAAACTACAGTATGGATTTCTCAGAGGCCAGCTCCAGAAGAAACATATGAAGATTGATATGTGCGTAGCTTATTGTTGACAGTGACGTTTTGAGGGAGGTTACTTTTAGCAGCATCACACTCCAACCACAGCTGAAAAGGACACATATCACGCAGACGTAGAGCTGTGAAGCTCTAGAGCATGTCATTTATTTCAGAATCAGGTTTCTCGCTGATACAATGACAAGTTTCTCCTCTGAAGGATTGACCTAACAGAAAATGAAATTCTTCAAAAATAAGCATATGAAGCTCTAAGACTGTAAACAAGCTCCCCAGGGATTTACTCAAGTGCGCTGATGAGCCGCATGTTCGTCATCACCTCATTTTTTTCTGTTTTACCTCAGGATATTATTACTTCTGTCAACATACGTAACATATCCATATGGATGTAAGATGTAAATATCCACTTACATCAACTTTGGTTGAGATTGGTCTGCCAAAACAAAACTGATGTGACAGAATGTTTTATTGTTCTGGCAAATGACTCACTCATTCATTCTGTGCACTGCCTTTTAAATATGGCTGAGTTTATACACATGTCCCTGCTGATTGGTCTGTTTGTCTGACACATCCACCAACAGGAAGAAAAAAGGAACCTCAAACCTTGCTGCAGAATAGTGCATTTTCATATTATGAAAACGTCTGGAAACTGCTGCAAACGCTGAAAACTGTTTTCAGTGAACACGTCCTGTACTTGTCAAGCTCTGGGTCCCTCTGCAACCTTACTGCCTACAGAAGTAACCTAATCTTTTTTCTTCTAAAGGCAACTGGTGTTTATTAATAACTTTAATATTCAGGTTAGAAAAATGCTGCTTCAGGTCTTGGGTATCCATACTTGGGTATCCAAACTAGAACAACAATAGCAACATAGAGCATTTTAATTAAGTTTTCTTATGTAATAATAGGAATGTCTGATTGTTAAATCTGTAGTCTTCCTTGTCCGTGTGATGTTCATTTGTGCCCAGGTAAGGCTACAGCAAGTAACAGTGCAGAGAATTGCAGCAAGCTAGTGTGTGGTCTCGTGCTCCCTCCTGCACGCATCCTCGCCTTACCCAAACAGAGTATTTCTCTTGTTGTGTGCTACATGTGAGAAAGGCCACATTCGGACAATGTACTGACTTATTCTCCCGAAATTGTGCAGATTTCCTGTGTGAAAATGGTTTTGCAAAAACTGATAATACAGAAAATACAAATCCAGTGTAAATCTACCCATTCTGCTGCTCGTCCAAATAGTGTGTTTTTCTCTACTAAACATTTAAACCATCCAAGTTATGTTAGAAAGAGTAATATTTCAATCACAGTTTAAATTACAACTACAACCGCAATTCCAAAAAAGTTGGGACCCTGTGTAAAATGTAAATAAAAACAGAATGCAATGATTTGCAAACCTCATAAACCTATATTTTATCCACAACATAAACTATGGCTTATAGAAAACATATCAAATGTTTAAAGAGACATTTTACTAGTATTTCATGAAAAATACTAGCTCATATTAGATTTGATGGCAGCAACACATCTCAAAAACAGCATAGCTTCATAAAAGTCCACGGGCGCTCAACTGGCCTGCCTGCAATCCAGACCTTTTACTAATTGAAAACATTTGGCATATTAGGAAACAGAAAACATGACAAAGAAGACCCAAGACTGCTGAGCAGCTGGAATCCTATATCAGACAGGAATGAGACAATATTCCTCTCCAAAAAGTCCAGCAGCTGGTCTCCTCAGTTCCCAGATGTTTACAGATGTTGTTAAAATAAGGGGGGATGCCACACAGTGATAAACATGACCCTGCCCCAACTTTTTTGAGATGTTTTGCTGCCATCAAAATCAACATGAGCTAATATTTTTCTTAAACTGGTACATTTTCTCAGTTTAAACATATGACATGGTTTCTATATTCTATTGTGAGTGAGTGTTTATGAGATTTGCAAATCATTGCATTCTGTTTTTATTTACATTTTACACAGTGTCCTAACCTTTTTGGAATTGAGGTTGTACATCACACTACATACAACTCTAAATACAAAATACAAGAACAGTCCTGCTGCTTTATTATTATACGTCGATCACTGGCTGCTGACTTTTGATTGAGACGCATAGCTTGTGTCAATCATGTATGTAGCCATTCTATTAATATTACTTGTCTTTTATATTATTCTCATTTTAGCCAGATGTTAAAAGGTCTGGCACATGTAAGATACTAACCAATAAATTCAGTTTTAGCTTTAATGTACAGAAAGGATCTCATCCATTATGCAGTATCCTGGTTATATTTTTCCTTGGTACCTAGAAAGATCTGGAAAAAAAAATCGCCAGATAAAGAAACACTTTTGCAGCAGCGAGGGGTTAATTTGACTATACCGGAATACTTTCCACACTCTATGATGCTAAAAGATTTGAACATACATTTTTATCACAGTTACCACAGTCAAATGCTGCCTTTGCAAGGCTCTCTCTTTTAGCAGAACGATATGTAGTCTCAGCAGTCATCTTCCATACCTTCTTCTCTCAGTGAAAGGCCTACTGCTGTCTCTCTCCAGAGAGGAGGATGCTCTGCATCATGCCCTCCACCATTTTAGACTGGCAGATGAATCAGCGCAAGGAGCTATCTCTCTCTGCGTGTGCCGACGCGGGGAGCTCAGTGAGAAAGAGGCAGAACGAGTGCACTGTTAGAGGAGAAAAGCGAAATCACCTCAGGTTATCTGCCGGCTTTTGTGACAGCCCGATAAGAGGAACAATTCAAAACAGAAGCAGAAAAGCAGCGCAAGAGAAGAAAAGAGCAGTGTGAGTGAAAGACAGAGAGAGATTTGAGCCAGTTAGACGTAAAGCATCGGAAAACATTAAGTCATTTTCACTTGGTTCATGTCAAGCAGTGGCTCTCGTTAAACTCTTCAGTACCCGTTGAGTTCATACACAAGGACATTCGCTTCCAAAGCAGCTTTGGAAAGTTGTAATTGCACAAAATCCAACAGCCACGCTGCTTAGCCAGTATTTTCAAGTGAATATTACACAGCAAGTCACAAAAAGAGCTCTTGTTAACATGAAAAACGAGGAAAACGCACCATAATTTCAGACATTGCAGGAAACAGTGAAAGGAAGACGGTTCCAAAACAACTGGAATGGCTAAAAATCCTCAGATGTCTAACTAAGTCTTAATCATGTGTTCCATTAGGACGATCCTGATTGGGGTATTTAGGCTTTGAGCAGAGTGCTATGAGCAGAAGTGGCACCTACTGAGAGAAAGACTGTGATTACTGTAATCAAGACTTTTTCACTGGGGAGAGGAGAGGAGAGAAAACACAGCAAGATGCAGAGTTAGGAAGAGCAGTTACTGCAGCCTCTTCAAGGAAAGAAAGAATATCATAATATTTAATAATATGAGCTCATATGAATGCATATTTTATAAACTTCGTCAGGATTCTGTGTGGGAATTCATATGCATACATGGTTGTGGACATCCTGCCATAAATATCTCCTACTACAAATGGGCCAGTTTGCACTAGATGATCTCCCAGTCTGTGTCTCCCTGTAAGCTTGCTTGGTATTTACACATTTGTATTTCTGCCAGTGACGGCAAGTGTTCAGCCGAGTATGAAAAAGCTTTTTCAACTGGGGCTTGTAAGCGAGTGCTGATGGCCTCCCCCATCTTTGCCCCCTCCATCACTTCTTTTTTATTTCTTCTTCTCAGTCTTTCTGTGGATCCAGTTCAAGCTGGGCCTTAAGGTATCCCCCAATGCCCCCACCATCACCATGTCCCCCTCAGCCCACCTCCTGTGGTTCTGGGTCGGTATCGGCCTTGGTAATTGATCCCTCTGGGCCCTCCAGCCACATCCAACAGTGAGTTGAACAGAATCACCACTAAGAAGACAGCTGCTTGGCCACCCCAGACAGGCCAAAAGAAAGAGAGAAAGAGAAAGAAACCCTGTTGCTGCTAACCATTAGCTCTGTCTGCCAGCTTCCTTCTAGAGGGAGCCAAGTCAGCACATTGCATTGGCTTGGAGAATACTAAATCCTCCATTTTGGGAAGCTGGGAATAATGCTGGGACTATAAACAGTGAGAGGCAAGAGGAACTGACTTGAAGAACAAGAAAGTCTCTCTTTCTAGGTTCTTATCAACAGCCTAAGATCTCGTGGGATTGATCTGACCACTGTTGCTTAAACCCAAAGCCTCTGCTAGCCAGTGAAAGAATACCTCCCTTATTTCATCCTGAATTTCAACCCTGCTCAGTTCCAGCGCTTCAGACATTTCCATGTGGCCAAAAGTGGGAACTGAGTCCATAAAGCACAGACTGATTGTTGGCTTATGTTTGCACTGCAAGCAGTTTCAAGTCCCAAGAGGTGCAGGTGTATTCCAACATGAAGGAAACAACAAATGCACTCATGCAAGGACAAAACATAGGCACACTCACACCCAAGTGGAGTATACTGTATTACCTCTGATCTCAAAAAAGCATGTTTCTCTAAAATGTCTCCTTTTCAAACAGTGAAAGAGAAAAACAACCATGTTTTCAGTTTTGAGGCAAAGCATTTACCAATAAGTCTATGGGTTTTCAATTTGTAATAGCAGAGGAGAATTTTGTCTTGATTGAGAAACAATTCAGTTTATCTTTTCTGGGGTTTTTTTAATTACGAAGATAAGTAGTTTTTGCTGGATATTGATCCTAATTACTGTACAACAATTACTGAAAGAAGTGTAATAGTCAGTTAGAGGAGATCAATAGAGTCAGCAAGCTTCATCCTCTACAATACTTCTACCAATTATTCCGCCAGTCCTCCTAGTGAGATTATCTTGCAAAAGTGAAAGCTTTAACCTGCTGGAGCTACCAATACATTCTCATCCAAGGGTGCTGTGATATACCCACTGGTTGATGAAATCCTGTTAATTGTGAAGCCTCAAGCTGAGCCGTCACAATCTTGGTGTTTTGAAACTGGACACGACAAGCTGAAAATTATATTGTTTGCAATAAAGATTCTCAACCGATACCATGAATTTATCAGAGAAATGTTTAATGAGGTTGCAGATCAAGTAAGCCAAGAGCTGTTTTCCAATAGACCTCTGTACAAGCATACTTTTTTAAAATGGAAAAAGTGGCCCCCTACTGGCCATTAAAATGATGCAGGTTTAAGGAACTTCTGCATTAGCTTCACTTTTAAGACCCAGGATCTATGTCCATTGTTTATGTATGTTCTGCCAGAGGCCCTAGCATCTCAAAGAAATGCACAACGTGGCCTTTGGTGTTGGTCCCTCGACCCACTGGTCGTGGCAATATTGGAAGACAGAAGATAATGGTGTTCTTTTAAAGAGTATTAGCAGGTGGGAGTGGTAGCGGTGTAGTAAGTCACAACTTCATCAGACAGAAGACAGCAGTTCATGTCCCGTTTGGGAGTTTATATTTTGCAGTTTGTTTCACTTTGTATTCCCCTGCTGATTAGTTTCATTTTCACTTGGTTTGAATGAAAATAGGACCAGATCCTCCTTGCAGCTAGGAAAATGTATGGTTGCATTTTTCCATTTGGCAAACGATTGCAAGTACAGTGCCTTGCGAAAGTATTCATCCCCCTTGGCATTCGTCAGGTTTTTTTGCCTCACAACCTGGAATCAACATGTTTCACAATGACACTTCATGTGATGGATCTGCACAAACTAGGCTACGTTGGTGAAGTGAAATGAGAAAAAAATATAGAAAAATGAATTTTTAATAAATTAAAATCTGAAGATTGGCATGTGCATAATTATTCAGCCCCCCAACATCCGTACTTTG
>VUQS01010405.1:0-11087 GCA_015108495.1 Heterochromis multidens
GTTCACCAGATATCAACACGATTTCGATCCGCTCCTCACGTGTTAACCTCTTCGACATGTCAATGGCTGTGAACAAAGAGCAACTTGTAAATAACTCATGAAAGAATAAAGTTACGTTGGAACCAAGCACACCATTGTTTTTCTTGTGACATTACCAATAAGTTTGATGTGTCACATGGCCCTCTTCCTATTGAAAAAACAAAAGTTGTATCCAAGATGGCCGACTTCTAAATGGCCACCATGGTCACCACCCATCTTGGGGAGTTTGCCCCCTCACATATACTAATGTGCCACAAACAGGACTTTAATATCACCAACCATTCCCATGTTATTACGGTGTATCCATATAAATGGCCCACCCTGTATAAAAAAGTCCTCTGTAAAGCTAGGACATCTTACTATTTGTCACTGATTGAGGAAAACAGGAACAACCCCAGGTTTCTTTTCAGCACTGTAGCCAGTCAGAGCTATGTTGATCCAAGCATTCCTTTAACCTTAACTAGCACTGACTATGAATTTCTTCACAGATAAAATTTTAACCATTAGAGAAAAAACTAACAGCCATCCCACAGATGTGCCATTAAGTACAGCAACTCTAATAACTGCTGATATTTACTTAGACTCTTTCTCTCTGATCGATCTTTCTGAGTGAACTTAAATAATGTCTCTAAACCATCAATGTGTCTATTAGACCCTATTCCTACAAGATTGCTCAAAGAAGTTTCCCCATTAGTTAAATCTTTAATTTAAAATATGATCAATATATCTAAGTATCCATTACTTAAAAACCCCTTATTTAATCCAGCTAATTATAGACCAATTTTTAACCTTCCTTTTATTGGAAAAAATTCTTGAAAGAGTAGCCGTAAAACAGTTATCTGATCATTTGTAAAGGAATGGTTTATTTGAAGACTTTCAGTCAGGATTTAGAGTGCATCATAGAACAGAACAGCACTAGTGAAAGTTACAAATGATCTTCTTATGCCTTCTGACAATGGGCTCATCTCTGTGCTTGTCCTGTCAGACCTCAGTGAAGCATTTGATGCCACTGACCACAATATTTTACTACAGTGATTAGAAAACATCATTGGTATTAAAAGAACTGCACCGGAATAGTTTGAATCATATCTATCTGATAGATTGCAATTTTTGCATGTAAACGGGGAGTCTTCCTCACCCACAAAAGTTAGTCACAGAGTTCCACAGGGCTCCATGCTGGGACCAATACTTTTTACATTATACATGCTTCCCTTAGGCAGTATTATTACAGAACACTAAATTTTCATTGCTATGATAGAAATCAACTAGTTAAACTGCAGGAATGTCTTAAAGACATTCTAAATTCAGATAAAACTGAGGTTATTGTACTCAGTCCTAAAAATCTTAGAAACATGGTGTCTAACCAGATACTTACTCTGGATGGCATTACCTTGGCCTCCAGTAACACTGTGAGGAATCTTGGAGTCATTTTTGACCAGGATATGTCCTTCAATGCGCATATTAAACAAATATGTAGGACTGCTTTCTTGCATTTGTGCAATATCTCTAAAATTAGAAGCATCCTGTCTCAGAGTGATGCTGAAAAACTAGTTCATGTGTTTATTACTTCTAGGATGGACTATTGTAATTCATTATTATCAAGTCACTGTAAAAGCTTCCTGAAAAGCCTTCAGGACTAAAAAAAAGAGACTGTATTTTCCCCATATTAGTTTCTCTTCATTGGCTTTCTATTAAATTCAGTATTAAATTTAAAATTCTTCTCCTCACGTACAAAATCTTGAGTCATCAGGCCCTGTCATATCTTAAAGACCTCGTAGTACCATATTATACTAATTGAGCACTTTGCTCTCAGATTGCAAGCTTACTTGTGGTTCCTAGAGTTTTCAAAAGTAGAATGCAATCAAAACCAGCTATCAGAGCCCTCTAAAAACATCTAAAAATATGTAATTTGTTGGAACAAGGTCATAAAGAAAAGGATACTGAGTGCAAAGGTCATATAACATTTTTCCTGAGTTTTTACTATAGAATATGTAAAACAACCAACTGCAGGTTAGTATTAGCAGTAGATGAAATGCCTGAATCACATAAAATCAGAATCAGAATACTTTATTAATCCCAGAAGAAATTATATAAAACAATAGTATAATAGAGAACAGACTGCTGGCCAGTATTCTCATATCAAAATAAGATTCTGGTTGAAAACCCTAGAAAGTCCCCACTAATTAAAAAAAACAAACAAACATATGTATGTATCTTTTTTTAGACATTAAGGAAAACTCAGTGTATTTATAGCTCCTGCCTATAAAACATATTCTACTATTGCTGTCACATGGGACCTCAAAACCAAACAAACTCGCTGGGCCCTGACCTGTGGCTTTGTGGGCAGGACTCTGGAGGACTGGTAGAGAAGAGGGGTCGACAGGGGGCTGTGAGACCCTGGAGAGTCTGTGGCTCAGTTCCAATGTTGGTACAGAGCAGCATGTTCAGACTTGCAGCATCAATTGAGCAGACAGATGGGCTCAGCTTCATTACCTCTCTTTCACTGGGCTCAGTGTCTATGCTGCCAACACTGTCACTTGTCAGTCAGCAAGCTCGTCAATCACACACACACACACACACACACACACACACACACACACACACACACACACACACACACACACACACACACACACAAACACACCGCCTTAATATGTGGCTGTGCCCACACACACCAAAAGGAAACATATGCACACACAGACCACTAAGATAGTAAGGTATGAAAGACACATCTGAACTTTGGCTGTCACTTTCTCTTTATTTCCTCCTTTCTCTCCCTCTCACTACTTCTCCCTCTCTTCTCAGTCTCTCTTCCTGACCTACTTGTATCCATCCTCCAGTCATGTCTCTCCCTCCACAGCTCTCATTCTTTGTTTTTTTCTTCATTTTTTTAACCTGTCAGTATGTCTCGCCCTCTGCCTGTCAGCACTCTGTGTTGAGTTAATTACAAAGTTTGTTTCCATTCTTCATCTCATGGCCTCTACCAGCCATCAGTGTTCTCTTCTATGCATTTCCTCTTAAATAACTGAGGTATTATAGTATTATTTACACAAATGTTATACAAAAAATAACACAGAGTTTCAATGTGCTTCTTTAGTTCTATCTCACCCTTGTTCTCTATTATTTCACCAAGGTGTTTTCAACGCTCTTCAAATTCAAATCGGAATAAAATGCAACTATTTAAAGCAATTTTACGTACTTTCCCTTCTTTTTGCATTCATCTTTGCCAGCTGTGACATCATAGCCGGTACTGTTTTCAAGTCTCGCATGCGTGTATGTTATAATGGCACAATATTAAATCCACAGTGTAGCTGTAACATACAGCGTAGTCTGACTTGCACCTTCCCTGAAATGTAACTACATGTTGTGGCGACGCAGACCGCAACAGCTGTGAGTGATCTGCTTTATAGAAATATGCCTTGTAAACACAGTATATTGAGTAGCAGAAAGAAAATGCCTCACAGAAACAAACTGTAAAAGGCTGTAATTGCATCTAGCTTGCTCACAATGCCAATTCCATAGCTAGTATTCTGTTAGTGTAGATATATGCCATTTTTCTTATTTTCATAGCCCTGACAGTAAGTGAATAGCTGCGAGTCTGTTATGAAGTCTTCTCTCTTTCAGTAAAATTAACTGTTGTCCAGTATTTATTAGCTCCAAGTGAACATGATCAGCTCAATTTCACTCCTGATGGAAGAGCAATACAAAAGAAATGCAAACAGTGACAAGGCCCACTAAGTCATAGGCTCTGCAGAAATTCAACCCAGGGCTATAAATAAAGCGTTTTCTTTTTGATGGGTATTCCTGTCTGTTTGTGGACAATTTTTGTCACTTTGGCAACATTGCAACAGTACAAGTTACAGTCAGCAAACTTTGTTGGGGAGTAATTCAGATGAAAACAAAGGTTGAGCTTGAAAATGGGTGTGGGCACTGGAGCCTTTGCGCCCTTTCCCAAATTCTTGTCTTGCACTTTATAAAAATCTCTGATGGATTCGATCAGAGAACCGGATGGCGGCGCAGCTGGTGTGATGGTTTCTAGTTTTTGTTTTCCTTCTATAATTCTATTACTGTTTGGATAACCTTCCCCCTCCTTTCAGCATAGGCAGAAATATTCAGTAGCTGCTCAGTTGGAGCTGTACAACATGCTGCTATTGTTTAACACTGCTTGGCATCGAAGTGATTGTTACAGAGGCTTCAGTCTGGAGCTGTTTCATTTTAAATATTCATGCGCTCATGCCAGCTGCTCTGACCCACTTTGCTAACAGCTGAGTCTGCCTGCTCTCCACTGTGTCTGTAAGTAGTAGGTCAAAGGGTGTTTCAAATCAGTGAAATGTGAAATTCAACACCTGGAAAAGCCTAATTGATGAATGTTATTTTTTTATTATTATTTTTTATTGCCTGTCTGGAGGCAAGGTGGATCAAAAACATCATAAGAGATTTTCATCAAGATTAGTGGTGAGACACATCTTGAGCCAAAGAAAAGGCTTTACTTAGACTGAGATGGCAATCCAATTGTAGGCAGGGAAAAAAAAATTACTGCATCACCGGTTAGATACATTTCCACCTCTAATCAGTTATAAGCCACTACAGCGTGGCTGGTATTGTTTTCATCTTGTGAGTCTATATGTGAGTTATCATGGCAAAATGTGGCCGTATCACATAAGGAAACAAAAAATGAAGAAATTGGAAAGTACAAAGTTTAACTAAATTTAATTCATACAGACAAACAAGAAGACTGATGGGATGCGGAAAGGAAAACACTTAAGAGTAATGTACAACCCCTATTCCAAAAAAGTTGGGATGCTGTGTAAAATGTAAATAAAAACAAAATGCAATGAACTGCAAATCTCATAAACCCATATATCATTCATAATAGAATATAGAAAACATGAAATATTTAAACTGAGAAATAAGGTAATTTTGAATTTAATGGCAAGAACACATCTCAAAAACCTTGGGACAGGACCATGTTAAGCACCCATGCTGTTGTAATAGATGCAGTATGCAGTTTAGCATTGTCTTGCTGAAAAACTGAGTGGCCTCCACTGATTAAAATGACTCTTTTCTTCCCTCCTGTTTTTTAACATTGTGGTACACACTGACACATATTCATATTCATCAGTCCATTGTAATAAAATGGAGGCCCTGCTCTTTATTTACCCAGTGCCATGGTAAATCGTGGTCTTGGAGCTCCATTGATGATGGCTTTCTTTCTCTACTCACACACTCGCTTAACTCAGGCAGAATATACTCAAGAGTTGATTGAACTAATTCTGATCAGCTGTTCTGAAACAGGAAACTCGGAGTTGCTGATCTCAGAGTTAATATAAAGCTAGTCAGCACCTTAGCTTAGCTTACCATAAAAAATGGGAGACGGCAGCTAGTCTAGCTCTGTCCAAAGGTAACAAAATTCATCACACCGCACCTGTAAAGGCAACTGAATAAGACATTATACACTATATAGACATAAGTACTGGGCCACCTACACATCACACCTACAGGAGCTGCTCAGGCATGGAAACCCATGCCATGAAGCTCTCAGCAAAAAGTTTTTGTGCTGATGTTAATGCCAGAGGAGGTTTGGAACTCTGCAGTTATTGAGTCAGCAGAGTGTTGGAGACTTTAATGCAGCGGCCCCGCTCTGTAACTTTATGTGGTTGCTGTGGTTCCCAAACGTTTCCATTTTGCAACAATACCACTTACAGTTGATCATGGAATATCTAGGAAGGAAGAAATTTCAAGAACTGACTTGTTGTCGCGGTCACACCCTATTACATTAACACACTGGAATTCAGCGGCATCTTTAGTGCAATGTTTGTAAAGGCAGTCTGCATGGCTAGGTGCTTTATTTTATACACCTGTAGCAACAGGACTGAAAACATCTGAATTCAAAGATTAAGAGGTGTGGCCCAATACTTTTGCCCACATAGTGTACGTTGTTAGTTTTATGATGTTGAGTTTTTAAGGGGGGGTATGTGTAACTTCCTGGAGAAAAAAAACACTACGCAAGAAGTAATCATGGCATGTAAGACTACAATGTAACATTTTCAAACTTATTTGTTTTACTTATTTTAGATGTTAAGTACAAAGCTAAGCTAGCTTTCGGCTGATAATATTTAGTATGCAGTGAGATACAATTCGATAATTTCATTTAACTCTTAGTAATAAAGCAAAAATTCAAATCAAAATGTCAAACAGTTAGTTTCATCTATGTAGAACATCGTGAATTAGCAGTTTAAATATTTCTCCCCATATTTTTTTCTACAGACAGTAGCTTAATGGGGGACAAAAGAAGACAATCATTTGGACAAGGCAGCCGCAGCCTTGGCTTTTATTGAAACGGGCTAACGCTGTGAGGCGGTGGGTATTGTGTGCCTGAATACTGGCTTTGTTTGACTGCAGATACAATGAACCAAGCTACAACGTGGTGCGAGGCAGATACGTCGACCCATTTAAGAAAACGAGGTGAAGTTGCATAGAACCCTTATAGAATTGTAGTCAAACAATAGGAAAGTTTTCACTAGTCTGGTGTCTGTCCATATGTGCTGGTACTTCAAAGATACTATTAACCACAGGCACTCTGCAAGCCCATAATGGTGAGCGGGACAGACAATAGTGAAATGTATGACTATGGGAATAGGAAATAATAGAGGATTGGCTCAGCTATGTGTTGGCACGCACTTCCTTCTTTGCCAGCCAGAGACATGCATGCTGGGAAACTGGCAGAAGGACTGATTTGCTCTTCTCAGCTTTTAGCCATGAATGATCTATTTTCATTTTTCCACAGTCTTTCTCTGATATGCACACACACACACGCACACACCACACACACTCTGGCAGCCGAGTAACTGCCGTAGCTAACCCATCATGATCCAGAAAGAATCGGGATGATGGGAAAGATGGAACATTTCAAGGGTGACCTGGAGAAGAGGACCCATAAAAAACACGACTACAGAGCCAAGTTGAGCTACTGCAGCTCATTAGCTCTGTGCATACAGAGAGAAGGGCAGAGGTGGGAAAAGGGGAGTGAAACATTAAGAAAAATGAAAAAAAAAAGGTGTATATAATGGCTGCATCTGCAAGTCTGCAAGGCACTGTAGCCTTTTCAGTGGGAAGTGGCAGAAGCTAATATATAAACATGGTGGTGCTGAAAGGTGGGTTGCACATTCACATAAATGTGCACCCACATACACACTCTAGATGTTGAAATAGTTGTTGGTGAAGGCAGCGGACAATTGAGTGGTGCTAGAAATGCCTACGAGGGACAATAAAGAGTGAGAAGGGAGAAGAAATGTAGCAAGAAGTACAGAAGGGAAATGTTGGAATGAGAGGCAGAGGGAATATGACAGTGAATGTGTGTGTGTGAGAAAGAGAGATGATGGCCACAGCACAGGGGAAATATGCTCCCATCATAAGGGCAAAATTGAAGAGTGCCTAGGGGGCAATTCCTCTATCACGCTCTCTCCATCTCCTCCTCCTCTTGCCCTGTTTTCCCATCTCTCGTCCTTCCCATATTCCCTTGAACAAATCTGTGTTCTCCCTTTTTTCTTCGTCTCTCATCTCTCATTCTTGTACATTCACTCAACGTATGTTGGCAGAAAATGTTCAACAAATCCAACATCCACAGTTTGAAGGACTTGCAGGGTTACCACAGTTTTTCTTTTAAAACAACTTGAGGGATGTCTGTGTGGTGGTGGTCCAGAATATAATATCACATTTATACATCTCTGGAATTCAAAAACAAATTATATTATCATGCTAATTTTCCATGGATGCAACTCGCTGCTATGAAAGCATCAAGTATTCTGATAAAATGGATAATTTTCATTGGCCTTTGCCCATTCCAGTAACCCGTATGAGGACTGTCAGATTAAGCCTCTCTTTTGTGCCATCTTTCATGGAAGAACCAGGCCACGTTGGTCAATTCAAGGCACAAAAACTGTTTGGTCTAAAGATATATTGTGTCCACTATTAAGCAAGATTACAAATAAATTTAAGAACAGCATGCAGTATATTGGTTATTATATATTTAATGGTCATATTGAATCATGAAAGTATGTTTATTTATCAATATATCCAAGTTAACAGTAGCTCAAATAACCACTCGTTACAACCAAAGTATGCAGAAGAGCATCTCTGAATGCACAGCACATTGAGCTATGAAGGATATGGGCTAAAGCAGCAGAAGACCACACCGGGTGGCACTTCTGTCAGCAAAGAACAGCAAACTGAGTCTTTGCATGAGCTCACCAAAACTGGACGATAGAAGATTGGAAAAATGTAGCCTGGTCTGATGAGTTTCAATTTCTGCTGCAGCATTTGGATGGTGGGATTGGAATTGGATGTAAACAGCATGAAAGCCTGGATACATCCTGCCTTGTATCAACGATTCAGGCTGGCAGTGGTGGTGTGATGATGTGGGGGATATTTTCTTGGCACATTTTGGGCTCCTTAGTACCAACTGAGCATCATTAAAACACCACAGCCTACCCAAGTATTTTTGCCGACCATGTCCATTCCTTTATATGATCACAGTGTACCTCAAACTGGTTTCCCAAATATGACAGTGAGTTCGCTGTACTCTAATGCCTCCACAGTCATCAGATTTTAATCCAACAGAGCACTTTTGGGATGTGGTGGAATACGAAATATATATCATAGATATGTAGCTGTCAAATCTGTAGCATTTCTTTGACACTATCATGTCAATATGGCCCCAAATGTCTGAGGAATGTTTCCAGCATCTTGTTGAAAGCTTTTTCTCCTTTAACTTTAATAAATACCCACTGCATCGCAAAGACAAAATCAGACTGATGTGTGCACTTACATATGCAGAGCAGTGCGGGTAAATGGTAAATAGTGTTCTTTTCCACAACTGACAGGTCAGCAGTTAGACATAGAGTTTAAGTTTATACTCAGGAGTTTTATGTAATTCAGCAGCCCCTTTCTTGCATTAATCTTGTGCTCCAGCTGAGCTCTCAGAATTCAGAGTCTCAGTATCTGACAGATGATTCCACACTTTTATCGAAGACCAAAGATTTTTCACCCCTTATGAGAACATATCGATTCTGCTTCCCCTTCCTCTTCATGATCTGAACTCTCATCCTGTTTCCTGAGAGAAACACATGCATGAAACCTACACTTACACTGTATTATATTTGCATTAGTGTGTTACTCATACTCTCATTCCATCTACATAGTTAGAGCCACTAATTCGTGCTGCACTTGGTCAGATCAAGCAGGTCATTAGTAAATTTAACTGCCTGTGTCTTTGTACTTACATTTGCACATTATTAGTGCATCACCCGCAAAACATCCATTCCTATCTGTGCTATTTTTGATTGCAATACCATGCTAATTAGCCCCATTTAGCCCTTAATTGTCCACTGTAAGGCAACAAACTTCCTACCTACTGTAACAGCCTCTTGAAATCCACTGTACCAACAATCCCACTATTAGGTGTACTGCATCTGCTATGCATGGATAAATAAAAAAAATAACATTAATAATGATGGAATCTAAGGCAGGCTAGAAAAAAATATTTAAAACTTTTGTGAATTAAATCTAAGACTCTTTGATGCTAACGCAATGCTAGTGTTGACTGTTGACAGGAGTCTAAACCCACAGTGGCCCCTAAAGTCAGAACTCTTGGTATGCTGAATCATCAAGATTTAGGGGCACTCAAATAGCTTCTCACTAATTCCATCTGTGCTTCTCAGAAAGAAGAAAAACAGTTTGTATTTTATTTAACTGATGGTAGATTAAAAAAAAAAAGTAGGACTTCAGTTTTTGTGACAGTTATATGTGTGAAAGGGCACCTTTCATGGCTTAATGCATCTTTAAGTTAATCAACTACATATTTTGGTATAACTCAATTTAAAACCAAATGTAAATTGACTCCCTGAATTGGCAGTGACTGTCAGAGTTTTGGAGAGTTTGAATACCTGATAACTTAATTTTCTTCTCACTATCCTTTCAACATCAAATATAACAACATCAAATTCATAATATCAAAATGCACGCCTCTGTTCTTTAAAACAACCTGGCCATCTTGTCTAACATCTATTAGTCTGATTCAGTGAGCTGGATGAAAAAAAGCACACATTTAGCATTAAGCTGTATGTTTATGCCACTGAAAACAGCCTGAGAGGGCTTCTGACTGTGACTTAATGAGAAGGAAAATACCAACACCACTTAGCAGAGTGTTGCTCACTTGTAATTGGCCTTCATTTTCCCTCTCTGCCTCAGATAACATGCAAGGACATGACTGGGTATATTAGATGGGGATAAACAGGGATCAGAGGTGATGAAAGAACAGTGTAACAGGCTCGTTCAAACAATCAGCCGTCAGACATCAGAGGTTAACCTTCTGATGGAGAGTCCTTCGGTACAGGCATGTACACACTGTAGATCTCAGAGGCTTAGGCCTTGAATATACTTTCCATGTCCGTGAGTCCGCCTGGCTCAGAGTGACATAAATTTTGTCATCAAACAGTGAGGATCTGTGTGGATGTCCACATGCTTGCCAGTTTTTTGTGAATTTACGTCACAGTGCACCAACTGCACCCCAGGCGATGGACTTCAAGTGGTCTTCAAAGAAGTATAACAGGAATGACTACTCAGCCGTTGTGTCTCCATCTGTCCATGTCCGCAACAAAGTATAATCAAGGCTTAGGTGTCCCTCCCTCCTTTCTAAAGGTATTAAGAAGGTGTAGCTGACATCAAAATAAAAAAAAAGTTGAAAGATGGGTGTGGTCCAAGAACACATGGGGTGATCCCATCCCAAGATGGTCCTTCACTTTGGATTTTATATTTCACCCCCACCTACTTATTACCTTCCCCCTCTTCCTTTTTTTCTTCCTTATTTCCCGTTCGCTCTCCTTCATCTCCTCTCCTCAGCTCTTACCTCGTTGCTTGACAAATGTCTTTCCTTCTCTGTACCTCCACCTCACTTTCTGTTTCTGCCACTCTCTCTTTGCACCCCCCCCCCCCCCCCCCCCCCCCCCCCCCCCCCCCCCCCGGCCCCCCCCGCCCCCCCCCCCCCCTTT